>OY747700.1:41681641-41896641 GCA_963556495.2 Valencia hispanica | reverse complement strand
GTCACTCCAGAAGAGACATCTCCACACTGAGGGCGTGCTTTAGGCCTGGTTCACACGTCAGCATTTTAAAATTGTCGAAAGAGTTTCAGACCATACACACGGCAATAAATAAAATTACGGATATTCAATTCAGTTTTTTTTCAACTCAGTTTTTTTATATAGCGCCGATTCACAACAGATGTCTTCTCAAGGCACTTTACAAGAAAAGTCATTTCAATACAATCAAAAAAACATCCCAATCAGTTTAAAGTTTTCGGAAATTTTCTATTTAAGGAATCCCAGCAGATCGCATGGAGTCATTGACTTGAGGTTGTGCCCCGTTTATCTAGACTCCAACCAATGTAATCCCTCATACTGAGCAAGCATGTAGCGATAGTTGGGAAGAAAAACTCCCCAGGAAGAAACCTCTAGCAGAACTTGGCTCAGTACGAGCGGCCATCTGCCATGACTGTCTGGGGGTTCGAGAAGACCGAGCAGAGACACAGAAAGAACTGCTGCAAGAGTACTCTCGATATTAAAGAAATTAAAAAGTTGATAACAGGACAAAGGGGAAGTTCAGTTACTAGGAGCATCATCCCAGTTGATACCACACGTCCAACATGGTATTGTAGCTAAGCAGGATACCAGACCAGGTGTAGCTTGTATGGAGAGAAAAACACAGAGAAAAAACAAAGTTAACAGTTGAAACAACAGCAAATAATACAACTGGAGAGTAGTAGAAGAGAAAAATAGTGCGGCCACACGACAATGACAAGACCCTACACACGAAGTGATTTTATTCACAAACATTCCAAGCTCAGACAGGAAATCTAACAAAACTCCATGATATAAAATTGGACTAAAGCTAAATAAGTAAATAAATATGGATGGCAAGGATGAGGCATTGGCAATAGTTTGTGGACTAGTTTTAACAGAGAAAAAAAAAGAAATCCTGACATTGGATAAAGGAGTGGACACAGCATGAGCAGGAGCTCTACTTGCTAGAGAAAGATCAATCATCCATCCATCCATTATCTGTGCCCGTCCATCCTATGCAGGGTTGCGGGTGGGCTGGTGTCTATCTCCAGCTGTCACGGGGCGAGAGGCGGGGTACACCCTGGACAGGTTGCCAGTCCCCTGGACAGGACGGCAGTCGCTATAGAAAGAAATGGAGGGCAATTCTTTTTTCTTTTTTTTTACTGAGAAACGTCGTTACACACTTTGCTCTGGTTGATCTATGTTTATGCATTTGTGGACTGCTGTCAAGTGAGCGGACACTTGGAAATAATAATAAATTCTTCCAAGGTGTTGCTGCTTGTCACCTCGCTTTCTGATTGGCTACACGTCACATTCAACAGGCTGCATGCTTGTTTGTCTTTGCAACACACCACACATACGCTGTGATATCGGGCCAAGACAATCCAATATGTTGAATATGCTCAATTTGTGATCAGAGCGGTCCCGACTTCCTACCGAGCAGACTAGAGCGCTCTGAACACACCACACACAGCAGGAATCATTCATACACAAGGCAATCTAAAGTGCTTTACATGAGATGAAAGGAAGGACGTAGAGGAAATAACAAGGAATGAACACAAAAGCATCGCATAGAAGAAAAAGTTGAATTATGAATAGTAAAGGCATGCGAAAAAACAAGTATTGACGAGCAGTCGGCATCCCTTTTGCACCTGTTGCCATTGCAGTGTATGGAATAGCTGAATTTCCAGGATTTGTGCTTTCAAGGAGACAGCCATTGTGTATGTCAGGGTTGCCTAACTCCAGTCCTCGAGAGCTTCCATACAGGCCCGGAGTGGCTAGTCGGGAGGACCAAGACAATTCCCGGAGGGCCGGTCTGATGTTCGGTTCGCAGAGGCCAGTGTTCTCTCGTTCTTTTTTTGTGTACAGAAATGGCAGGCCACACACTGGATGGATCCACTGCTCCCACTCTCGCTCCGCCACCTCCTCTTGTAACACAATTTTTTTTTCTCTCTCTCTCTCTCTGTTTGCATACCCACCCCGACCTGAACACATCAGGGCATTCGGTCAGTTGTGTTGTTTAAAAGATGGAAAGTTGCAAGAGTAAGGGTGTCGCGGAGAAGGCTCAAAAAGAATGTCTGAAAACAGATACATCAAAATGTGCAAAGATTGGAAAGTTTGAAACATCAAATGAGGACAAAGAAACAGGAAAAGCAAGATGATGAACTTTGCCCTCAAACCACCGTAATTAATTATCATTTCAATAAATTGTGTGGCATATCAAAGTGTTATTTAATTTAGCTAATACTATGAGGCAATGCCACATAACTGGGAAACTGTCTTGTAGCCCATCTTCAGCACCAAGCACCAGCCATAAGCGCAAAAGTCCAGAGTAGGCATGTAGTACTTCTTATTGAGTAAATGTTATTATAATTAATATAATAAAGAATATGGTGAAGATCTGCTGTATATGAAAAGTGTCCTGAGATGGTAGATAATTCAGTGCTACATTATTGAAACTGACCTGAATAGATCAGAAGGCTTTGTGAAAAGGGGATATTTGTGCAGAGAATTAATGTGATTTAGTGTCAGAAGCAGAGCCAGTACTGATGAGAGGATTGGTCATGTCAGTATGGAAGGAACAGGTGAGCTGTTGTGAACAAGAAAGCATAAGTTCCAATATAACCACTCAGTATGCCCAAACGAGGTTTGGACATGGTTCTTTGAAACTTGTGTTATACAGAGGAAAAACAAAATAATGGCATCATTAGAAGAAAGTTATGTTATACATTTAATAACAAATTTGCAGACTCCAGTGCAACTTATTTTTTATTCTTTATTCATAATAATTAGATAATTCCTAATATTTGATACTGCAACAAGGGAGATTCAGATTTAACGAAAAATGCTGGAGATTTGCTTTTTAACTCTTTGTAAAATCTGACTTGTGATAGAACTGTTTCCTTGCAGAGGAAAAAAGACATAGTGTTGTATTGGTAAGTGGAACACTTTTTATTTTACTTTCATCCTATAATTTAAAGCTTTTTAAATTGTATTTATTCTTTTATTTAATTTGTAAGAGTTTGGATATCTGTAAATACTTATTTAAACAGAATATAAATTCTGATATTGTTGAAAAAGATGGGTTGTAAAGAACAAAGTTGCAGATGTGCACTCATGTTGAAATAAATCTATATTGTAAAGCGAGACTTGTGTGCAACGAATTGGATACATTTTAGAAAAATGTACTAAAGTAAGGCATTACAGAACAGTGTGATATTGTTGACCTAACATTTAGGCTAAAGTTATAATTACTTGATTTAAAAAAAATTATAGGTTGTGATTTTAGAGCCAGTGCTTTTTAACCTTTTATATGCTCCCTCTTGGCAGCGTCATCAGAAGACATAGAGTTAACTTTCACAGTTATGCTGATGATACACAGTTATATATCTCCATGTCTCCTGATGACACACGGCCAATGGATGCCCTTTTTAATTGCATTTTAGACATCAAATCCTGGAAGGCAGAAAACTTTCTCTAGCTCAACCAGGACAAAACTGAAGTTTTAGTCATCGGTCCTAAGGCCCAGAGAGAGAAACTTTTACCAAAACTACAATCACTGTCTTTTAATCCTTCTTTCCAAGTGAAGAACCTGGGCGTGATTTTTGACTCTGAGCTGACTTTTATCCCTCACATTAAAAATATCACTAAAATAGGTTTTTATCAACTAAAGAACAGAGTCCGCCCCATTCTCTCTCGGGCCAACACGGAAACACTGATGCATGCTTTTATCTCCAGTAGAATTGATTACTGTAATGCCCTGCTTTCTGGTCTTCCCAAAAAGACACACCTTTTTAGCCTAGCTTTTAACTGATTATTACTGTTTGTTTAATTGCCCTGCATGTTTTATATGATATATATTTTTATCAGTGTTTTACTATTTAATCTTAACACATTCATTTACTGTATATTTTTATACTTTAATTTATCTTAATCCTCGTTCCAGTGTTTCCTCTGTGGGAGCCCTCTGCCATGGGAGAGGTGGTCGGCTGTGGCTGCCTGGGTGCTCTCCAGGTGGAGCTTGGGTGGAGGTTGGGGGTCTTGGCCTTGCCTCCACTGGGCGCCTGGTGTCAGCGCCTCGGCTGCTGCTGTTGATCTACCGCTGCCGGGGCAGATGGCTCCTCTTATGGCGTTTCCTTCCATGGTTCATCTGCACTTGTATGAAAAGCGCTTTATAAATAAAGTTTGATTTAAAGTGGGCCGGTCTAAGGCATGAAATTCCAGGGCTAAAAATGAGTTCCACTCCTGCTCTGCTTCCATCCAGCAACTTTTGGATGTGTCCCTGCTCCAACACACCTGAATGTAATGACTGAATTTTCTTATCAACATGTCATTCAGCTCTGCATTAATTTGATTCAGATGTGTTGAATAAGAGATGCATCTAAAAGTTGCAGTATGGTAGCTCTATGTAACAATGGTGTGACTTACTCCGGAGTGACATGCAAATTTATTATAGCAGAAAAACAAATGACAAACAGTAAATATAGAACCATCATCATTAAAGTTTGCTCACTTTGAGAAGCAAGAAAAGAGTTCCTTCACTGACAAGGTTTCAACTCTGTTGATAAATGAGTTCCATTTTCAAGTTTTAAAAACTTACAGCACAAATTAATTATATGCTTCCTTTAAGCCCACTCATCTCCACTTCTTGCCACTTCAGAAAAGTTTTTTTCAGGTTTAGCAGATAATGTTGAGAGATGAAGATGTTGAAGATGAATTTCTGTAACCTTTCGGTGTCAGACAAATAAAGTATTCTATTATTCTATTCTAAAGACATTTGGCATTTTCATACAGAAAACCTGTGGGTGAAAAGCCAAAAACCGTGTGATTTTCTTTTAATCCATGCTCCGAGAGGACTGCTTATGAGTTGTGTACTATAATATCAAATTAGTCACAATTAGATCGCAGAAACCTATTTTCATTCACTTGTGTGTATTGTATGTGTAAACAGGTTTATGAACTCACAGTACGTTGTGTATTTATATAGTGATGACGAATTTGATACACTAAACATTATTCCTAATGGATGATTTATGAATTTAATCCTCTTATAAATTGTGTTGTATAATTATAGCAAAGTACAGATCTTTTTTAATGATATATCTTGCAAAAGTATTCATGCCTCTTGACCTTTTTTGTTTAAGATTTCATCATGTTAGAACTACAAGACTGAATATGTTTTAATGGAATTCTGTTGGGTTCTGTGTGGTTGTGTGCAGTACGTGTGTATGTGCTTCCTTACCTTTTTTCCTCACAGGATTTGGCAACTGCAGTCACTTGGGCTAATCAAGGAGGGGCTTTAAAGGAGAAGCGGTCACCTGGAGCAGACGCCAGATGGTTAATCTCCACATAGTGGTAATGAGGCCAAACCTTAGCTCCTAGTCCGAATACTCCTGAGGATTGGTTACTTACCTTTATTCTGTGTTCCTTCCTTGCAGTTCTCACTAATCTTCTGGGTTCCTGACCAGATCGTTCCTCCTGTCTTGCAGTCTGAGTTTTAGCTCCTTCCTGGTTCCAATGCTGATCAGATGGTCTACCGCTGCACCGGCAGCCTCTGGGTGTCTGATTCTTCCTGGTTCCTAAAATGAACCTTCCTTGCGGCTTCTCTACTATCCCTCGGGCAATCAGCCTGCTGAATCCTCGCCGTCCTGTTTTCCTTCTCCAAAAGATTCACCCCTACAGAGAGTAATTGCAACATTGGTGATGGTGAGCTCCTGGCCATAAAACTCACCCTTGAGGAATGGCGACATTGGCTCGAGGGCACAGAGCTCCCAGTCATGGTCTGGACAGACTATAAAAACCTTTCATACCTTCAGACAGCCAAATATCTCAACCCCTGTCAATATCGTTGGTCCCTGTTCTTCTCCCGGATAAACTTAAACATCACTTGCGGTCCTGGATACCACAATATTAACCTGATGCCCTCTCCCATCAATTTTCACCGAACAGCCTATCTGAGACACCAGCACCCATCCTTCCCTCTTCTTGCTCTGTGGGAACTCTTCCTTGGGACATCAAATCACTTATTCCGAGAGCCCAAGTTAATGTCCCAGATCCCGGCAGAGGTCCTCCCAACCAGCTATTCGTCCCATCAACCGTCTGATCCAGAGTTATACTGTGGGCTCATGTCTCTACATTTGCATGTCACTCCGGTGTAAGTCACACCATCGCACTTCTCCGTCTGTGGCCCGGTCTCAGTAAAGACACCGGTGAGTACGTCTCAGCATGTCTAATTTACAACCACAGTAAAAACACTCACCATCCTCTGCTGGGTTACTCAAGCCCCTCGCCATCCCAGCTCGGCCTTAGTCACACATTTCCCTTGACTTTGTCACCGGGCTCCTAGTCTCCAAAGGCAAATCAGTCATCCTCACTGTCATTGATCGTTTTTCTAAATCATGCCACATCAAGCACTATCCAAATTACCCTTAGCACCTGAAACTGCCAAACTTCTCATCCATCATGTATTTAGATTACATTGCATCCCCTCTGAGATCCTGTCAGAGAGAGGACCACTGTTCATCTCCCAGGTTTTAAAATGTATCTGCCAAGCCCTTGGAGCCCATCCCCATCTCGCTTCTGGCTTCCACCCTCAGACAAACGGGCAATGTGAGAGGCTAAACCAGGAACTGGAAGATGCTCTCTGCTGTGTTTGTTCCTCAAATCCCCTCTCCTGGAGTCTCCATCTCCTCTGGGTCAAATACTCACAAAACACTCATGTGTCCAGAGCATCCATCTTCTCCCCATTTAAAGGCTTGCTGGGGTACCAACCTTCCCTTTTTACCTGACTCTGTCCCTGAATCTACCATTCCATCTATCTTTTCTCACATAAGGTCATGCAGGAGAATCTGGGACCAGACCAAAGCAGGCCTGCAAAGCACCTCATCCCAAAATAAACACTATGATGTCACCCAGCACCCACCCATACTTCCAGTCAAAAGGTCTGACGGCCCTCCAAAGATTCCCCCCCTTCAGGTTCCTAGGGGTCTGTCCCTCATCGAATCAGTCATTAGTCCATCTGTGGACCGCCTGAAACTCCCTGCGCACCTTTGAGTACACCCAGTCTTTCATGTATCCCAAGTCAAACCAGTTTCTTCCCGCCCTTTGAGCCCTCCGGCCATTCCCCCTCCACCCACTAGGTCATTGATGGTCACCCAGTTTACACCGTCCATCCTAGGGGCCGTGGTCGTCAATATCTTGTGAATTGGCTTGGGTATGGAATGGAAAAAATATATTTGGTTTCTCTATCAGCCATTTTGGATCCTTCTCTCGTCACTGACTTTGAGAGGTCGGCTGCCTCTGGTCCATCCTCTGGTCGGCCACCAGGAGGCGTCCGTTGGGAAGGGGGTGGGACTGTTGGATTCTCTGTATACTTTTTTTCCTCACAGGGTGCTGCAGGCATGTGCAGCGCCAGCTGCGGTAACTCAGGCTAATCAAGGAGGGGCTTTAAAAGAGGAGCTGTCACCTGGAGCAGACACCAGGCTAATCTCCACATAGTGGTAATCAGGCCAGACCTTAGCTCCTAGTCCGAGTACTCCTGAGTATTGGTTACTTTTAGTCTGTGTTCCTGCACTGGCAGCCTCTGGGTGTCTGATCCTTCCTGGTTCTTAAAACTTGTCTTCCTCGCAGTTCCTCTACTATCCCTCGGGCAATGAGCCTGCTGAATCCTCGCCGTGCTACCTGCCTGCCCACCCTCAATCTCCTTCCATACTGATCTGCTCTAGTGTCCTGAAGAAATAAAGGAAGTAGGAAGCATTAATCTGCTATTCACCACCGCCAGTCTCAATCACACTGGACTCACTCACCAGCTCTCCGAGAGACCACCTTATCCAGCAACAAGAAAGCAAACAAACCTCTTCATCTTCAGTTCAAATTATCTCTTGTTATTCCACTTACCTCTCATCATCTTCCCAGTGGCAATCCTCCTACCCTGAGGCCCGCTGTGCTCCTCCGCCCCAGAGCCAAGTTCCTATTCCAGCCAGAAAATACCCTTCAAGACAATAAACTTTATTGTATTGATTTTTATGGTCCGAGTGAAGTGTGTTCGCTCTAGTCTCCTGGTAACCATGAGAAATTCTGTGTGAAGGACTTACACAAAGTAGTGCATAATGTGAAGTGGAAGGAAAAGATAGAAAGTTCTCTTTTCTTTTCTTTTTTTTTTCTTTTGCTAAAGAGCTCAAGCTCAGGTAAAGTTGAAGGGGAACTTCTTCAATTAGTGGTACGGAGATATGCTCAGTTGACTTTAGGTCTGGAATTTTGCCCATTTCAACACATAAATACATTTTGATCTAGGCCATTCCTTTGTAGGTTTAGGGTCTTTCTCCTGGGTAAAGATGTAGTTCTGTCCCAGTCTTGAGTCTTTTCAGCCATTTCAACAATTTTTCCTCAAGGATCACCTTGTAGTTTAGCTGCATCCATCTTCTCATCAACTCTGCTAATCTGTCATGTCCCTACTAAAGAAAAAGCACCCCCATAGCATGATGCTGCCACCACCACAGTGTTATACCATGTGGATGGTTTGTTCACTGTTAGGCTTTCTGCTACACATAGTATTTTGCATATACTGTTATTCAAAAAAATGTATTTCCTCACTTTCTTAAACGGGGCTCTTTCTGACTCATGTTCAAATTTAAGCTAGATATATTGTGGCTTTCTTTTTGCTACTATTCAATAAAGCCAAATTTGTGGAGCTATGTCTTTTCCACCTGAGCTATGGATTTCTGCATCCCTACACTGTATGTGTTAGCCTATACATTTTCCAAACCCTAATGAGACTTTTTCTTAAAAGGCAGAGTGACTGGGGTCTAGAAACAGAAAATAATGAACAGCTGCAGATTCTGTCCTTTTGCCTAGAGCTGCCATATGTGCAGCTGAAGATGGATGTCAAAGTTAGAGAATGCTATAATTACCTCACCAAGTCTGTTACAAATCCTGTGGATTCTCCCCTGTTGTTGGCTCTCTTTTCTCCCAACATTTCAATAATTTAATCTTCCTTCTTCCGGTTTGCCACCTTTTTATTCCTTCACTTCCACTCTTACGCTTATAATGTATTAAATCATACAGTGATATAATTTAGATCATGTGGCAGTGAAGCTGTGTGAAGTATTTAAATGTAGTACATGTACTCCAGATGGCCTGGTATATTATACTGCTCAATTCTACAACACTGCAATTCAAAGAGAGCTTAAACCTTCCAGCTGCAGTGTGCCTTGTGTGATGGGACCATAACGTGGTAGTGTTAACAGCACCAAGGCTACCTCAGAGAAATTAGGTGATAAGCCTGAGGCAATCTCATGTTTCCAGCTTTTCAGTAAACAGATATATTGGAATTGCATGCTCATAGTATATCCCTGGAGGAGAGAACTCTGTGCTCTTCAACATCTCCAACACATTAAGGAAGCATTTGTAATAGACACATACCAGCTATAAAAGGGCAAGACCACATATTTTATAGCGGCTTGATAAAATGCTTCTGCCTTCAGGAAACAGTAATAGGGCATGTGTGAAAACTAGAGTTAAAAGCCAATTTTATTGCTGAGAATAGTTAAGGAACAGGCCTCTTTTCCTCTCCTCCTTTGCTAATCTGTTGGGGGTTTTTTTGTCCTGGCACATTGTTACAATTAACATTGTGGTGGATTTTGATTTTACAAAAGAACCAATTAGAAATGTACAAAAATTAACTGAAGAACAAAAGGGGTTCAACAGGTGGCATTTAAGACCAAAGGCGCTTTAACACATGTGATAATGAGCTCTTTGTAACTAAAGAGGTTTGGTAAGATTTATTCAGCAGTAATCATGCACATGGTCACTCGGTGCATTACAGGGTAACGGTAAAAACAGTTTAAGACAAATGTGCTGAAATTACAGTAGTAAAATTTAATTATTGTGTAATCCATCTATCCATTCTCTCTATACCTGCTTATCGTTTGGGGGGGGGGGGGGGGGGGCCCATCATCAGTAGGCCAATGGGCGAGTGATGGGGTGCACTATGGGCAGCACACTAGACCATCACAGGGCAATAGAGGCATACAGGATAAACAATCATCCATGCACATGCGCACACACATGCACACTCACGCACACACACACACCTAACAACAATTTAGAATTTTGGACTGTGGCACGAAGTCCAAGTACCAGGAAGAACATGAACACTCGATGCAGGCAGACCCCAGGCTGGGATTCAAATCAAGTTCCTGTTTTCTGCAAGACAACAGCGCTTGAAGAACCCTGCCTGGGATATTTATTTGCTCATATTTCATCAGAGCCAGGGATTTAAATAGGCTGAACAACCTGATAAAGAAGGCTGGTTCTGTTCTTGGGACAACTGTGGAACATCTGGAGATGATGATGCAAAGAAGGATTCTTCATAAAATCAAAAAAATTGTGGACAACCCTGAGCATCCTCTTCATGAAACTGTCATACAACAAAAGAGCGTCTTCAATCGGAGGCTTCTTCAGTTTCGCTGCAATACAGACCGCTACAGGAAATCTGTCCTGCCCACAGCCATCATCATCTACAACAACTCCTTAAAGAATTAATTATATGAGCTATACCAACACTTAATTTCCCTCTGGGATCAATATAGTATTTCTGAATTGAATTGAATTGAATTGAATTGAATTGAATTTAGCATGACCAAATAGGATAAAATTCCCAATTTTCCAAGTGAGATCTTAACCAATTTAGGTACAGTATCAGAGAATCACCTTCTCTGATCTCAACAACTCTAACACAGCACTTAGATCCAGGTATACCAATACAAAGGCTCTCGATGCATCAATATTAAGAACATAATTTTATTTTCAGGGAAAAGCAGACAAGATATATATTTCTTAACATTTATAGTTTATTGTTTTACAATTTAAAAATGTTTCCATTCTATGACCAGACAGAACAAGGACATCCTAAAAAAAAGAGAAAGAAATCATGCTTCCAATTTAGATCTGGAAACTGAAAGCTTGTAGGCCTGTTGAGTGTGAAAGAACAGTTCAAGTGGGATAATGGGGAACAATGAGCTCTTTCAGAGAAGATGGGGCTAGACTATCAGGGCCTTGTAATGGGATGGACATTATATTCTACTCTGAGAGACGCAATGTACACAGGTCAACAGAGGATAATAGTGTTTGACATGAATAGAATATAATTTAACAAATTATGAAATCAGTAATAGCTATGCTCTTTGTAAGAAACAGAGAAATCACTGGCTTGTTTACAGTAACAAGTGTTGAAAGGCAAATTCCTCTTTTTTTGTTGTTTTCTGAAGGAAAACTCTCCCTGTAATTTTCCCTATCAACAAATGTATCCATAAACCATCATTTTGGTCTTTTGGATATCCTTAGAACCTAATAAGACCAACAAGTATTATAAAATGGGAGTGGAATAATATTAGCACACTAGACTGTACTCGTTATTTAAAATCAACAGATCTTTTCCTTTACGACTATTGATGAACAAAAACAAAAAGAAAGAGAGAGAGCCAATGGATAACTGAGACAATTCTTCATGCATTATAGGCCATCAATTTTTGCATGCTTTGCAGTGTGTATGAATGGTAGAGCTGTCGCTGAGTGTGGTTGATGGATTACATTCGATGACTGCACATTGCAATGGCAGATCCTGCAGGGATTTCCTGTTCCTCCATGCACCAAAATTCTGGAACAGTACATGTTTTGCCCAGAATTTGCCCAAAAGTCCTCTCTCACAGTGTTTGGATTCTTATCAAACAACAGCTATTTCAGTCTGTAGCACAAGAAAAAGGGCTGTGAACCTGTCTATCGAGATTGCACTCACTCTGACCCTTGCATGCAGGTTTGCTTTAATGTACTGTAGATCTAATTATAATCATGATAGTGAAAATACTTTATTTCATTTCTAGCTTTGTGTATTGCTTTTTCTGTAAAAGTAATCCATTCAGTTATGGAATTCCCTTTCACTGAGACCTTCAGTCACCAAAATTGTTTTTAGGCAAGGCAATTTTATTTGTATAGCACACTTTCAACAACAAGGTAAGTCAAGGTGCTTTACATGATTAAGGGGTAAAATAAAAATAGCAGTAAAACACAAAGCATATAAAGTAAAAACAGCAATAAAGCATGAAGCACACACAAAACATATGATGGATAAAAACATTCCTCAAAGGCAGCTCTAAACAGATAAGTTTTTAGTTGCTATTTAAAAGACCTCAGTGTTTCAGCAGCTTTGCAGTTGTCTGGAAGTTTGTTCCAGATTAGAGGAGCATAGAAACTGAAAGCTGTTTCTCCATGTTTGGTTCTAATTCTAGGAATGTTGAGTAGACTGGAATTAGAGGACCTGAGATGGTTTTCGATGATTATTCTTAAGTTACACACATGCAATAGTTAAATTGCTGTTTCTTATGTCTGTTGAAGGTCTGCAAATACTAAATGTGCATGACTGACTGACTTAATTTAATCCAAATATTGTATTTGACTTCACTTTAATCCTTTTCTCATTGCCTTCATAGGTCATAGCCAATAACTGTGAAAATCCATTGACGGTAACAGCTTTCTGTCTGTTAAAAAATTAAAGGAACATGGGGCAGGATTTGTAAATAAAATAAACATCCATGTTCAGTTTTTTAATGCTGTTGGGTGATGAAGCGTTATAAACCAAAAAGAATGAGCCCCCCCCATGTATCGCTCCATTTTCTTAAACTGGCTGTGTGCTGCAAAATGTGCTGCAGTTCGGGGACCGAATTTTCCGCGCTGTCCTACAGATATGACGTCAATTGACACGGCTTGCGCGTTCTCGACAGCTTTAAAATAGGAAGAAAAATGGTCGCAGACCTCCATTGATTTGTGAGAATGGATTCTTCTCTTCTGCAACTGGGAAACGACAAAGGACGACTCACAGCCCACTAAAAAGTGGCACTAAGAAAAAGAAGTGTCACTGTAAAGAGGTATGTTTTTTTATGAAGCGATTGTGCGCACTCCCGTGCGGCTGGCTGCAGTTACTTGCAGCACCGGCCGGGTCGCTCGTGAGTTTCGTTTCTTCATTCTGCCCCATGCTCCTTTTTATTAAAAATCTCTTTACATATGATTGTAAATTTGGTGGAGTTAATGTTTTACAAGAGATAATGGGAGACTTAAAGTGCAAGAGAAAAAGTACATGTGCCTGATTAGTGCACAAAAAACAGAAATCCCAAGTCATCTGTCGTTTGGTCCAAAAAGATTGGGAGGTTTTGGCTTCAGGCAGCCTTCCAAAAGATGTTTTCTTCTTGTAAAAAATCTTTTTTGATAGAAAGCGACAGAGATTGGATGGAAATGGTAGATGTGTTTGTCTCATCTGTTAAACTGTCTGCCTTTTTTTCTTTGTCAGCTTCCAGTCAATAGAGACATTGTTCCGTCTCACAGCAGACACCAAGAAGCTATTTGTTTCTGACAGACAGCTGTCTTTAGCACGCTTAGCAAACAAGCTTTCCAGTAAAAGCTGCACTTATTGACAGACGTGTGGAGATAAATGCAGAAATACACACTTAGCCCTTAAGAATTTGCCCACAAGTCTTCTTCGTAGCCTTTAATCTTTTGTTCCAGATTGAACTGAATCAGAACTCAAGTTCTGTGTCAAAAAGCTGCAGAGTACTGTTATACTTGCTCTTATCCTTCCTCATTACCCGGATCCGTTTACAGGGCGGAAAGGGTAAGATACATCTTGCGCAGAACAACAAAATCTGTCTGAAATCATGAGGAAATGGCTAAAGTCAAATCCGTAATAGGTCTGGTTTATACAGAAAAAGCAGAATACTGCCTATTATGTGTAAGGATTACATTGATGATTACTCAACTGATGAATGCAGCTGGTTAAGCTGTCTATTGATGTAAAAAAAAATCTACTTTTTGATCAGTGTCTTAGCAGACATTACAAATTGATTGAAATTGAAAGTGATAGAAAACATTTAATTTTACGACTTCAAATCAAAGTATCTTTTTAACATGAAAGCTGAACTTAGGTCTGAGTGAGAGACACTGTAAATTTCTAACATTGGACGAATTGCAACAACAGAAACTCCCTCTTGAAAATGAGACCACATGTTTTATTAAAATGTATCTTTAAAAGTGAAATTAATTAACCGTTAAATCAAAGCTAAGTTAGAGTAAATAAGGTCAGGGATGGATGTGAAGGTTGAAGCTAGTTTTATAGATTTTAGCTGTTGGTGGCACACAGGTAAGTTATTCAGCAAAAAGGTTACATCCATCGGTCTTTGTCAGACATGTGGCCTGCCTAGCAACCACTACCCCCGGGCGCCATCTTGAGTGTAAGCGTCTTGCGTTGCTAGGGGAAGCCGCATAAGATATACTGAAGAAGCTGAAGTTGAAGAAGCACACTGGAGTCTCACACATGGATAAAAAGAAGAAGGAGGAACGCATTCCTTGCAGGGATAAAGTTGTAAAGGAGGCCAGGGATAGATATAAGCAGAAATTGTCTACAATGGACAATGTAGATCCATACGAGCTCAAAGGAAATGAATGGAGCTCAGACGTTTCATTACGTTTCATACCTCCAACTACCGCATTGGACATCACAAACTATCTTGTGTTTGGGATCAGCGCATGCACATGTAAGCAGTTCAAAAATTACACTTTTCCAACCGGGAAACCTAAAGAATCTTATATGGTTGTAAAGTGTTTGTTTCCTGGTATAGTGTGACCTGTTGTGGCAGCCCTTCACACAACACAAGTAAACCATTTGGTCCAGGTTTATGGACTCCACATACAGAGTGATAGCTGCTTCCGAATGTTGTGTACATTCAACCATCCCATCATGCAACGCACCTACAGCACCCGATACATCATCTGACAAAGACTGATTCTTTGTTGGCATCTGTAAATAATGAGTAGCATTTATATTATTCTTGCATTAACACTTGATCTTGTAAGACTTATCTGACAAAGAGGTGTTATACAGAAAATGGATCAATTGATACATGATGTACCTTTATTTGTTAATCCTTTTTAAAGATTTTTACCTGTTGTTCATCTGCTCATGGTATTTCCTGCTTTGTGCCCTATGTATTTGAGATTTCTTCAATTTTCGAAAGATTTTTTTATCCCATTATTTATCCCCCAGTGCTCCTACCTAGTTCCAGTCCTGGGGTTCCGCTCTCCCTCTGCCCCACATTGAAACCCAAGCCTCTGCATGCTCGGGGAGTGAGCAGGCCCTTCTTTTCACCTGATGGGGCAGGGTTTCCCTGGCTGGAAGTAGCATGTGGAAGGATCACGTTATTCCAACCAGATCTTCCCCATCCCTTCAGGCGCCCCAGCTGGCCAGGAGGAGCCAGTACATAGCCGCAGGACTAGTGCATGTTTTTGTGGGAGCAGCTCAAATTAGCTGCTCAAGGGAAACCCGGGAGAACATGCAAACTCCACACAGAAAGGCCCTTTTCCCAACCCCACCCAGGGTGTGGGTGCTGATGATGCACACCCTCAGGAGCCACAGCGTCCCCGGCGATAATTGAACCCAGGACCTTCTAGCTGTGAAGTGAGCTACTCTACCAGCTGCGCCACCGTGCCCCCGAGATTTTTTTTATTTTTTAAAGACTCTTTGCACACCATCCTAAGGTTGCCTACATATTTGCTCAATAGATAGCATAGGCTATATTTCTTAGCAATAAATTCTGTCTTAATGTCTAAGATGATTCATGTCTCTTGCTTTGATTGATAATAATAGATAAGAAATAGATAATATAATCAAATAACGAATAAATGGATATTTATTTACTTTGCAAGATTTTTTCATTTTTGTTAGTGAAAGCTAGGAGTCTGATGCACAACATAAAGAGTGTGTTATACTTAAATCATTAAACAATTGCCTACAGTATTGTGAACAAAAGATTTGCTCCCTTGCAGATGTTTTCTATTTTTGCTTTTGATGTCACACTGGGAGGTTCATTCAATTCAATTAAATTCAAAAATACTTTATTGATCCCAGCGGGAAATTAAGTGTTGGTATAGCTCATATAATTATTTCTTTAAGGAGTTGTTGTAGATGATGATGGCTGTGGACAGGAAAGATTTCCTGTAGCGGTCTGTATTGCAGCGAAACTGAAGAAGCCTCCGACTGAAGACGCTCTGTTGTTGTGTGACAGTCTCATGAAGAGGATGCTCAGGGTTGTCCATAATTTTTTTGATTTTGTGAAGAATCCTTCTTTGCATCATCATCTCCAGATATTCCACAGTAGTCCCCAGAACAGAACCAGCCTTCTTTATCAGGTTGTTTAGCCTTTTTAAGTCCCTGGCTCTGATGCTGCTACCCCAACAGATGATGGCTGAAGAGATTACAATCTCCACAACAGACTTGTAGAAGATTTTCAGCATCTTGTTTCAAACCTTGAAGAACCTAAGCTTCCTCAAGAAGTACAGTCTGCTCTGTCCCTTCTTGTAGATGATTTCACTGTTCAGTCTCCAGTCCAGTCTGTTGTCAAGGTGAACTCCGAGGTATTTATACTCCTCAACTACCTCCACTTCTTCTCCCATGATGGAAACAGTGTTTGACTTATCCCTGTTTCTTCTGAAATCTACAATCATCTCCTTTGTTTTGTTCACATTCAAGGTAAGATGATTGTTTCCACACCATGTCACAAAGCGGTCCACCAGCTCTCTGTATTCAGATTCTTGTCCATCTCTGATACACCTGACAATTGCAGAGTCATCTGAGTATTTCTGTAGATGACAGGTCTCTGATTTGTACTGGAAGTCTGAGGTGTACAGAGTGAAAAGGAATGGTGAGAGCACGGTCCCCTGTGGTGCTCCTGTGCTGCTGACCACCTGGTTTGACACACAATTCTTCAGTCTCACAAACTGTGGTCTGTTTGTCAGGTAGTCAATGATCCAGGATATTGTTGAGGGCTCCACCTGTGTCTTCAGAAGTTTCTGACAAAGCAGATCAGGGTGAATTGTGCTAAATGCACTGGAGAAATCAAAGAACATGATCCTCACAGTGCTGCCTGCTTTATCCAGATGACAGTGGGTTGGTTGAAGCAGGTGGATGATAGCATCTTCAACTTCAACTCCACAGCGATAAGCAAACTGCAGCAGGTCCTGATATGTTCTTGTTTACTTACTCAGGGGTGCCAACAGGTTCTGGAACAAGGCATGATGTCTTCCACAACACTGGAAACTTCTCCTGAGTTAGGCTAAGGTTGAAGAGATGCTGCAGAATCCCACAGAGATGCTCTGCACAGGCCTTCAGGACTCTGGGGCTGACACCATCTGGACCTGCAGCCTTGTTGATCAAAGGATCATCAAACTAATTTTATTATCAGACAAAGATGGCCTTTCATTTTTTTAAGGAAATGTTTATCAAAACAAACCTGGCCCTATTTGAAAATAGAATTGGTGATAATACCAAAATTGTGACCTACTGAAAAGCATCTCCATCTAGTGTATAGTATTTGCCCTTAATACATGGTTGAGGTTTCGGTTGCATTTATTAATGAATCTGAGTGGCATGACATGAAGTGATCTGCCAGTGACTTTGTTGACAAGTTAAGGAAGCCCAAGTTGCTTTAGTAGTGACCTTCAGCTAATCTCTATTGTTGGGTTTGGTGTCTATTATCTTGCTATGAACAAACCCCTACAGATTCTCCATCAGGGTTTGGGTCACTCATATTGAACACGTGTATGGAGAAACCTTATATGCATCAGCATGCTCATACACACGGATGCAGGTGTTGGGATTTCGGTGTTTACAGATGCATTCTTGGGCTGAGGTTGCCACAAATACATCGCATAATAATCTGTACCATGAGCTTTTCAGTAACGCTGTTGTTGTATTTATGTATCTATTTGTAGGTTGTGGTTGTGTGTTTCTCTGTTCACATTGTTTGTTTGGTTTGTTCCATCACTGTTTTTTTCCCTCTCTCTCCTGTCCTGCAGGTGTAGAAGCAGAGTAGGGTGTTTTCTTGTATTTTCTTTATTCCCCTTCCTCTCTTCTATCTTCAATTCACCCTTACCCTCTTAACTTTTTGTCCTACCTCTCTTCGTCTTCTTTCTTTTTTCCTCTTTATTTTCCATCTCTGTGTCCATAATATCTGGAAAAAAACCCACTGCCATTTCTAATAAAGACTTTTCTACACATTTATATCAAGTGGAGTATTATAGCAAAAGCTGTAGTACTCCACTTGTGAAAGTAAATCTGTTGGGCTTCTACTTGGTACTCAGACACCAATTCTGAGTGCCACACTGCCAGACAGGACACATGAAAAAAAAGGAAGGCAACAGTTGTGGCCCATGTGCTGGATTCATCTGTGTGTGGTGGCTCTTGAACCACTGACTCCAGCTTTAGTACATTCGTGAGTAGGTCCTTTCACTGACTGAACCAAGTTAACAGACTTAATAAAACAAAAGCAGTTCATAACTAGAATAAATATCAGCTGCAAGTTGGAGCTGCAAATGTTTTTTTTAAACAGCAATCAGCCTCCGTCCCAGTCGTTAAACCTGGGGGAACTAAAGTAATAACAATCAGGAAGAACAAGTTAAGGGAAGGGGATCACCCACATCCAGCCAAGTTTCTGTTAAAAGTAATACATTTGGGCATCTTGAGGTGAAGAGATCATTTGAGGAGAAAAGTTCTGTTTGTAGGAGATTGGGCATTTTCCAGAGTCACTCTGGTGAACACTTTACTTCGCTCCAGCTGGGATGCATGGCCCAACAGGAGTAGATTCCTTATGTCCACGCTACCTCTTTAAAGACGAGACAAGCAAATGTAGCTATTTGGGCAGATGTGGTACCAGTGGTTGAATCCATAGATAGATAAGTTCCAAGGAGTGCTAGGAAATCAAACCATTTGCAGCTGTGGACAAGCTGATGAGCTAATCAACGAAAGGCAGCCTCCGTATGTACGGCCAGAAGTTTTCTGAACATTATCAAAACATTGCTCCATTTTCTGTTACTCCTCTGCCACTTCTTGCAACAAAAGGGTGCAAGGCAGAGGTATGCAGGTATGGTATGGCTAACACTGGAGGAATATCACATCGCTGACATCACAGGGCCTATCTGGACTGAATATTAATGAGAACTTGACGATCACACACTAAAAGAATAACAGCTGACAGCAAGCAACACACAACAGCGTCATCTTTCATGAAGCCTGTCAATTGTGCCAGAACAGGATTCTGACTGAAGTTTGAACATGACTTCTGAATCTCAAAGAGGACCACCTCCACCTCTCCATGAATATGATTGGATACTGCACTATGTGAACAGCCAGATTCTCCAGAAATGTTGCTTTGTGGTTTGTCCTCCTTCTGTAGGACGTGAATGACTGAACAACTATCCAGTCATAACTTGGTCATAATAGCAATTTTACATTTAAAATACTGTTTTTAGTAGGTCGTATGTAATTATATAATTTTCAGGCAAACGAAACTATTCCTGATTTATTCTTTTTAACATATAGTTGTCCAAACTATATAATTATGTATAACAAACAAACAAAGGTCACATCCTGAATTGAATTGCTGAACTTAATTAATTTGTTGCTGATGTTATTTATTGAGATTCGTCTGTGTCGGATATCAAGACATCTCTGAAGACAAGTTAGGACAAATTGTTAAGTAAATAGGTAGGCTAAATAAATAAAGTTCGGCCATGAGGCAGAATTGAGGGCACTAAGAGGTTAAAAGCAGGGAGTCCACTGGTGGTGTTTGTCCAGACACTGATAGGTCACCGCTCAGTGGTCTGCTCTGTGCGCCTCTCATCCGTGAAGTAACGGCTCTCGGCCGCCTCCAAGATGCACTGATTTCACTTTGGTGTTTTTCGCTCGGTTAAGCAAAGCTACAGAGATCATCTCACCGGATAAGTTTTCATCTGCCATCATGGATGAGCGCAGTTCATGAACTCATTCCCTGGGTCTGCCCATTCTTGAACGCTGTGAAGGACTAAGTTTGTGGAAGTTTGTGGCGACGACAGAAAAAAAAAAAACACATCGAAGGTAAAATTATTCTGTTTTTGACCAGATGAAACTATAACCGTGGTTTTCTGATGTTTGCCGCTCAGCTGAATAAAATTAAATAAAAATCGCGCTTTTCTCACGTTTATGTCAATCTCAGATTTGCACGGACCGACGTGAGTTTCAGTCGGTTAAACCAGACAGATTCAACTTTGTCTCTGACACTCATTTAACGATGCTGAGGATGTTTTAAAGCTCTAATGAAACTTTAGAAATGTTATAACCCGTAGATTTCCCATAATTCGCGGTGAATTACAGGTTGTAATTTCCTGCATCGCTGAGAGGAGAGCGGCTGAACTGCACTTGTCCAGTTCCTCCTGCTGCTTCAGATGCAAGGCCACTGTGTGTCAGCCTTTGTCTTAATATAATGCAAACATCTCTGTTAATGATTGTGCAGCACCTATGTTGGATTAGCAGCTCTTAGGTAACCATCATCACTATCATGTATGAGCCATTTCTTCTAATCTATGCTCATATTTTGATCATTGCATGGACTAGTTTCTCAGCATCACTCCTGGACAGGATGTTTCTAATTTTAGCAATATTCCGGAGGTGAAAGAAGAAATCCTAGAAACCTGTTTAATATGGGATTTAAATGTCAAGTCTTGGTCAAAAATAACGCCGAGGTTCTTTACGTTATTACTGGGGGCCAATTTAATGCCATCCAGATGAAGTGATTGACTAATCAGTTTCTGTTTAAGAACTTCTGGTCCAAAGACAGCAACTTCTGTTTTGTCAGAATTTAAAAGCAAAAGGTTTACATTCATCCATGTTTTTATGTCTTCCAGACATGCCTGTAATCTACCTAACTGACAGGATCAGGATTTATGGATAAATATAGTTGTGTATCATCTGCATAGCTGTGGAAATTTATCCCATGCTGTCTAATGATTCTACCAATTGAGAGCATATATATGGTGAACAGAATTGGTCCAAGCACAGAACCCTGTGGAACTCCACAAGTAACCCTTGAGAGTGAAGAAGATTTATCATTTAGATGAACAAACTGGAATCTATCAGACAAATATGATTTAAACCAGCCTAGTGCTGTTCCTTTGATCCCTGCAACATGAGAATATCATTATTAACCTTCACCAGTGCTGTTTCGGTGCTATGATGAGCTCTAAAACCTGACTGAAACTCTTCAAACATCTCGTTATTGTTTAAATGCTCACAGACTTGATTAGCAACAATTTTCTCAAGGACTTTGGATAAGAAAGGAAGGTTAGATATAGGTCTGTAATTCACTAAGTCATCTTGATCAAGGGAAGGTTTCTTGAGTAAAGGTTTAATTACAGCTATTTTAAATTCCTGTGGTACGTATCCGTTTACTAAGGATAGATTCATCATATCCAAAATGGGGCCAGGAACCAAATGGAACACTTCTTTAAATAATTTGGTTGGGATTGGGTCCAACATACAAGTTGAAGGTTTAGATGAGGCTAATATTTTTGATAATTCCGAAAGCTCGACTGAATCAAAACAGCCTAAGCACAACTGAGGTTCTACAGTTCTTTCCGATACTGCCTCATTTACTGAGGAAGAAGTAATCATGTTTGGGAGGATGCCAATGATTTTATTTTTAATAGAATTAATTTTATTTATGAAGAATCCCATAAAATCATCACTGCTAAGAGCTGGGGGAATAGTTGGCTCAACAGAGCTATGACTCTGTGTAAGTTTGGCAACTGTACTAAAAAGAAACCTAGGATTGTTTTTATTCGCCTCTATTAATGATGAAAAATATGCTGTTCTAGCTTGTCGAAGGGTCTTTTTATACAGCAGTAGACTGTTATTCCAGGTTAAATAGGAATCCTCTAGGTGTGTAGAGCGCCATTTTATCTCCGACTTCCTAGTGTTCTGCTTTAAAGTAAGCAACTCTGCGTTGAACCAAGGAGTCAGCCTCCTATGGCTAGCCACTTTCTTTTTTAAGGGGGCTACACTATCTAATGCCAAACGCAATGAGGACGTAACGCTGTGAACCAGATCATAAATTTCTGAAGGGTTAGAGATGGAATTGCTGCCATCCACTGTGTTACCCTGAGACACTGAGGAAAGTAAGAATGGAACAGATTCTTTAAAAATTGTTACAGCATTGTCTGATAAAGCTCTACTATAATGAAATTTTCTTTACGATTTAAGATGGTCAGTTAAAGTAAATTCAAAAGTTATTAAGAAGTGGTCAGACAGGACCGGGTTATGTGGGTGGACTGTTATTTCCTCACACTCAATACCGTTTCTCACATTTCTCACAACGTTGCTCCTGTCTCTAAACACTAATTTTTTTTTTCGTGATCGATATTGTATCACTTATTTAGGAAAAGCAAGTGGTGTCTCGCTTCTGTCTTTGCACCACTATTCCATGGACCTGTTCATTAATCTTTGCTATATTTTACCCACATCCTTTATGTCTGGCCATTCTGTATTTGCTTTTACTCTAATGGTAAAGTCAACTTTGGGTTGAGACTGCAGATTAAGCTTTCTGAAGGCAAAATTCTGGTTGCTAATGAAAGTGGGAACCTTATATATTCAGTGGCTGTAAATTCGGGTGCACTAAGTTAGATATCAGGAGTGCATAAATTAGTCCATCCTTGTTAACTGTCCCTTCCTCTAGATCTTTTTGTAACGCTGGATGCAAATTATATCTTTAACAAATACTATACAGTCCTGCAGCTCTAGAACTGTGGTTCCAAAGCTTCTTCATAAAAAGTACCACCTTGATAAATATCAAGTTGTCCAAGTATCACCATTTTGACAGATATTTTTAAAACAGTGTCTTAGAATTCTTCAGTTTGGTGTTTTATGTCGTAGTAAAAATCCCTCTTATCTACTGGCACTGTTTACCCCCCCTCCAAGTTTGCAGGTGAAAAATTGAAATGAAAGTCCCTAGAAGTTGGATTTCATAGTTGGAATTTGGAGGTTCTCACCAATGGCAAACTCAAAATATAATAAACATAATCATAAAACCCAATCTGATTCTCATTAAATCATTCACACAAATGGCCTCATTTAGCAAGCATGTTACTAGTACTTGCACGTACAAAATGCAAAAAAAAAACATTAGTTGTAGTCGTTAGCTTAGCATATCGGCCAACAGTCCTAAGTTGGAACTGGAACGTGATTAAATTGGGTGCCACGTATTTTCCCGAATCAAGTTGTGACTTCACCGGTAAATCAAACACCACAAAAGTAACACTACTTTTATATTTAAAGCTGGGGTGCATAGTTACAAATTTTAAAGTAACTTGAAAAATGCTTACATTTGACTATGTGGCCCTGTTCTATGATATAAGGTAGCTAATCTTTCAGAATTTATAGTTTCCCTTCTCTGGCCTCAACAGCAAAACAAATCATTTACGCCAGCCTCGACATTGACCAATAGATTTGCGTATCCGCAAGTGATGCTCTCTCTTTTAACTCCGCTTTCCCTGCACATGTGTCGTATGAGGGTGGCTTTCAGCTCCTTCCAGAAGGGGAGAGGGAGCAAAGGCGGAAGCTATATCTGTTTAAATTTAAAATTCTCCTCCTCCTCTCCTTGATGATGTCACACCACGAACCACAGCTTTAACAAATGCAAACCTTTTTTTGAGTACCACTGAAGAAAGCCAAAGTAGATGGTACTTATGCTACAGTTTGAGAACCATAGTTCTAGAATGTTCTACTGAAGCTGAGATAGAAAGTTCCTTTGGTACGGATTCAAAAAAGAATTTCCAAATCAATACAGCAAGATATCAGGATTATCTATGGAACATATTCTATGCATTACAGTTCTATGCTGGTGCTTGGAAACATAATTTTTGTTTGCCTACTTTTCCTTCACCGTCATAAGCTAAGTTTATGTTGCAGAGATAAAATTGAAAATTTGGTTTTATTGAAGAATACCGTAGTAGTATACAGCTAAGACCATTGTTAGTCTTTTGACTGTGCATTAAAAGCATCATCGTAGACATGCTGCTGGACACATGAGAATAAGGCAGTGAAAACGGGGACATTCCGACCACTAAAGAACACTAGAATTTTAATGCACTTTGGACTTTATAACCACACGAGAGAAGATGGAGGATGTTTTTATATACAGAAGGAAAATACATGAGCAGTCTTCTACAGCAGCTACTAGTTGTCTATCGACTATTGCTAAAGTAGGCAAACTTTTAGACTGAAGTTTGTGGTTCCCTGAATTCAATTCAATTCAATTCAAAAATACTTTATTGATCTCAGAGGGAAATTAAGTGTTGGTATAGCTCATATAATCAATTCTTTAAGGAGTTGTTGTAGATAATGATGGCTGTGGGCAGGAAGGATTTCCTGTAGCGGTCTGTATTGCAGCGAAACTGAAGAAGCCTCCGACTGAAGATGCTCTGTTGTTGTGTGACTGTCTCATGAAGAGGATGCTCAGGGTTGTCCATAATTTTTTTGATTTTATGAAGAATCCTTCTTTGCATTATCATCTCCAGATTTTCCACAGTTGTCCCAAGAACAGAACCAGCCTTCTTTATCAGGTTGTTGAGCCTTTTTAAATCCCTGGCTCTGATGCTGCTACCCCAACAGATGACGGCTGAAGAGATTACACTCTCCACAACAGACTTGTAGAAGATTTTCAGCATCTTGCTGCAAACCTTGAAGGACCTAAGCTTCCTCAAGAAGTACAGTCTGCTCTGTCCCTTCTTGTAGACGGCTTCACTGTTGCGCCTCCAGTCCAGTCTGTTGTCAAGGTGAACTCCGAGGTATTTATACTCCTCAACCACCTCCACTTCTTCTCCCATGATGGAAACAGTGTTTGACTTATCCCTGTTTCTTCTGAAATCTACAATCATCTCCTTTGTTTTGTTCACATTCAAGGTGAGACGATTGTTTCCACACCATGTCACAAAGCGGTCCACCAACTCTCTGTATTCAGCATCTTGTCCATCTCTGATACACCCGACAATTGCAGAGTCATCTGAGTATTTCTGCAGATGACAGGTCTCTGATTTGTACTGGAAGTCTGAGGTGTACAGAGTAAAAAGGAATGGTGAGAGTACGGTCCCCTGTGGCGCTCCTGTGCTGCTGACCACCTGGTTTGACACACAATTCTTCAGTCTCACAAATTGTGGTCTGTTGGTCAGGTAGTCATTGATCCAGGCGATTGTTGAGGGCTCCACCTGTGTCTTCAGGAGTTTCTGACAAAGCAAATCAGGCTGAATTGTGTTAAATGCACTAGAGAAATCAAAGAACATGATCCTCACAGTGCTGCCTGCTTTGTCCAGATGACAGTGGGTTGGTTGAAGTAGGTGGATGATGGCATCTTCAACTCCAACTCCACAGCGATAAGCAAACTGCAGTGGGTCCTGATACGTTCTTGTTTGCTTACTCAGGGGTGCCAACAGGAGTCTCTCCAGGACCTTCATGATGTGGGATGTCAGGGCAACGGGTCTATAGTCACTGATGACTGATGGGTGAGTTCTTTTGGGTACTGGAACAAGGCAGGATGTCTTCCACAACACTGGGACCTTCTCCTGAGTTAAGCTAAGGTTGAAGAGGTGCTGCAGAATCCCACAGAGCTGCTCTGCACAGGCCTTCAGGACTCTGGGGCTGACACCATCTGGACCTGCAGCCTTGTTCCGGTTCAGTTTCTCCAGCTGCCTCTTCACCTGACTTTTGGAGACAGACAAGTGGGAGGGGGAGGCAAAGGGGGTAGCAGCATTTCCTGACTTGGTTGAAGTCAAACTTGTGGAATTAGAAGAGTCCATGGCTGAGGTGAAGGATAAAACATCAGAGGTGTAACAGGAAAGCTGTTGATCAGAGGATAGTGGGATGTCTGTTTGGCTGGGAACAGGAGAGGGGGATGCTGAGCTAGTTCCTGAACTGAACCTGTTGAAGAATGTGTTCAGTTCATTGGCTCTGTCCAGACTTCCATCTATCCAATCTTTCCTGTCCTTAAAACCTGTGATCTTTCTCATTCCTGACCAGACATCTCTGATATTGTTCCTCTGTAGTTTGTTCTCCAGCTTCTTCCTGTATGCCTCCTTGCTGTCTCTGATCTTGACCTTAAGTTGCTTCTGTATACTCTTCAGTAATTCCCTGTCTCCCTCCCTGAAGGCTCTTTTTTTCTTGTTTAGCAGTTCCTTCAGGTCACTGGTGATCCAGGGTTTGTTATTAGGGAAGCATCTCACTGTTCTGGTGGGGATGATGTTGTCCACACAGAAGTTTATATAGTCAGTCACACACTCAGTCATGTCATTGATGTCCTCTCCATGTGCTTGGCAAAGAGTCATCCAGTCTGTGGTTGCAAAACAATCCTGCAGGGCTTCTTCAGCTTCCTGTGACCATTTTCTCACAGTTCGTTTTGTCACAGGTTGCCTCTGAACAAGTGGTTTATATTCTGAACAGAGAAAAACAAGATTGTGATCTGATTGTCCCAGAGGAGGTCTTGGTTTGGACGTGTATGAATCCTTTACATTTGCATAAAACAAATCCAAGGTCCTGTTTTCTCTTGTAGAGCAGCTGACAAATTGTTGAAATGTTGGAAGTGTAGTAGAGAGCGAGGCATGATTAAAATCACCAGATATTGCCACAAATGCATTGGGGTGCTGTGTCTGTAGCTTAGCAACAATGGAACTGATGACATCACATGCATTGTCGGCAACGGCTGAAGGTGGAATGTAAACAACTGCCAAAATTACACTGGTGAACTCTCTTGGCAAATAATATGGACGAAAACTCACTGCCAAGAGTTCGAGATCTGGGCTGCAGAGACGACACTTCACAGTAACATGTCCTGGATGACACCATCTGTTGTTTACAAGCACTGCTACTCCACCACCTTTCCTTTTTCTGCTCGTCTTCAGATCTCTGTCTGCTCGTACAGTCAGGAAGCCTGGCAGACAGACGTTGGAGTTGGGGATATGATCCAGCAGCCACGTCTCCGTAAAACACATAACACTGCATTCACGGTACTCTGGCTGAGTCCTTGTAAGGGCTTGGAGTTCATCCATCTTGTTAGCCAGTGATCTTACGTTGCCCATTATGATCGATGGAAGCGATGGCTTGAACTTCCTCTTTCTCTGTCTCCTTTTCGCTCCTGCTCTGCATCCACGTCTCCTCCTTATCAACTCATCGGGGATTTGTGGTTTCAGTTGAGGTATTATTTCAGCTTTTGCGATGTTAATCAGCTGCTCCCGGCTGTAAACCACATTGTTGCCATGGTTACGCATCATAACAAATTGTCATAAAGGGAAAAATTTACAGCAAAAATCCTTCCAGCTTCACAGCACCAAAAACTAGAAAGTATACAGGTCAAAAAAATGCAATCTTCTTTAAGAAAAAAGAGGAACCAATGTACAAAAAAACAAAACTTAATATGTAGCCAACAGAGCCACTCCAACATGCAGCCACCCAGAGCAGCGCAATTCTAGAACATAATGAGCTTGTATGTCTGGTTAACTTGCTACCAACATGTCAGATTTCTTTGACTGTCAGCTTTATATCCAACTGTCTGCTTATACCCTGCAGGGCGGCCAAAGTAATAACATAAGGGTTTGTCTCTATTTTTTTACCCTCAACGGAACTTCAGGGTAATTTTACCTGACCTTCCCTGTATGTGCATGTCTACACTTCATTGGGCCAGGCTGACAGGAACATTTTTGGCGCCATTTCAGGAACCAGCAGAGTACCAGTATGAGGGTATGTACTCGGAAATGGCCCAATCGAGTCGCTGGGCGGGAGTTGTAATTAATTTGCGCTGATTGGTTGTAATTCAGAATGAAATGAACAGATGTCGCCAAAGAACCGGCTTTGTAAAAACAAGAAGAGTTACTGGCGAAGCAGTTTATGACAAAAGCAAACAGAAACACGACAACAAGCCCTGCTTCTTCCATGTGGATCTCTTGTTAATTCTGATGCTGTGGGCGCTTTTTGGCTCTGATCAATGACGCTGTTTGCTGCTGAAACAGTCGTGATATGCGGATGTCTTAGCTGATTCCTTAAATGGACAATTGTCTATGGAGACACAGCAGCTGAGAGGAGCGGGCCGACCGATTACCCCGCCAGAAAAAGATCTGGTTAAATTACCCTGAACTTCTGATAGTGGAAATAAGCCTACTGTTTACAAAATGTTCTGAAGTTTAAATAATATTTCTTAAAGCTAAGTGAAATAGCTTAAAGTATCTCCTTCATTAATAAAAACACCTGAATGCTGGCTGCATTGTGTAACACCACACTCGGCATGGGCTTGCAGGAGATTTACACAATACGGTAAACTTGAATAAAATTAATACCAAACTTCATGGTATTCTGGTATTAATGTAAAAAAAAATAAAAAAATCAGCCAAATTTTTTTTTCGAGTGAGGCAAATCAGTTTGAGACAGAGTATTTCAAAACATCACACTGTCAAATCAATGTAGTTATTAAACGTCATTTATACTTGAGAATTGTGCAAACGCCAACATGTTTTAAAGAGCAACTCACCTCCAATTCAACTTTTCTTTTCTTTTTTTGCTGATAAACTGTACAAATGAGTGTCTAATAATGCTGTCTAAATGTCTGGTAATTTTTTTATTATCATTCTTTATTTTTGTTGTTTTAATGCATCTCAGTAAAAAAATAACATTTTCTGCCTTCATCGGGTTAAAACTCTATACGGCACTTGAATTTGAATCGGGAATTGCTATTAGCTCTCCGGTGAGGGCTGGTATAAAAGAAGCCGAGTATCCGCCCACGCCTCCTCCACAGCCCAGTCCACGCCCAGCCCTCTGGGGTGGTAAGACTCTGGTAGCGGGGTGACTTGCTCTTTAAAATTTGGTATTTGCTTTTAAGCAAATTCCGAATTTTAATATGGACCAACTGCTTCATTATTATTATTTTTCTTTATTAATTATGCTTTTATGTAGGAAAATCATTATAAAATTGTTATATATATAAATTGCTCACCCCTAGTAGTAAGGAGTCCTAAGTCTCTGGTTTGTCTGTGGTCGCCATGCTCTCTTGTTGTGGCGTTGCGTCATATGCAAATTTCTAATAGTTATCTGGATGAATGTACAGCTACATACTTTTTTTGCACATACAGTAAACTTTCTGCTTTGGTAAAGGTTTAGGATAGAACTGCATTGCTTTGGGACAAGTGCGTAGTGATCAACATCCCCGTACTGAAACGTGGCAGTGTGAATGCATGTACCATTACACTCATACTGTAGGTTGTCCATGCACTGCATATGCAGATGAAGAGTGCTCAGTTCATGTAGTCATTCATACTGAGCTGTCAAGAAAAACTTGTTGTTCAAAGGGTCATACACTATTAACTTCTCATGGTCAACATTCATAGTACAAGTGAAAAATAAGGACCAAATTATTTTGTAATACAACAGCTTCAATAGGTTAGCAGCTGTATCATATTTACTGTACACAACGCTGAAAAATCACTGTGTTATGGTGATAATGTGGACAGTGAAAATGTTGTGTAACCAACACTGACAGGCAGCAATCCTTGGTTGGTTGGACTTAGAATGTGGTGCTGCATCTTCTTGAAAGGACACATCTGCTGTGCAGTGTACATGCAGGACAGCATGTGAGAAAGGAAATCGTCAGGGCGCCTGCAGCTGAATATGCAGTTTATTCCCATGTGGCACAGCAAGCTCAGTTCAGTGTGTGTGAGTTTGAGAGTGTATATTTGTATTTCCATCCACCATTGTTAGTGCCTTGTGATTTACTTTAAAGACCATGTTTTTGGTGAAAATCATCATCCAGTTTATTTCTATACAAACACAGGAAATTTTCGAATGGAGTTGTCTCCTTAACTAGGCCTAAAGGTTTTTGTCAATGACAGGACAACAGTCAGGGGAAATGTCATCACGGCTTATTACAAAAATGTAAACACCTTTCATTAACTCACTTGTTTAAGTACTGAGCATTCTTGGCAATTATATAATACAAAATAAGTGTTAGTTATTCACTCACGTTTTTAAATCATCTTTACTGTAGTCTTAATTTGAACTGTAAATTATGTAATACAGTCTTAGAAATGGCATTCAGCTCAATGAGAACAGCATGTTCTAAACAGGAGCTGTGGATATGCGGACTTGTTGGCAGCCGGCTCTTTCTGAATGAAGTCGCTTTGAATGCAACTCACAGTCGCATGTCTCCCACTTTTCCGACTGTCTCTTCTCTTAAAGCGATTTGTGGTTGTTAGGCCTGGGAAAATGTTTCTTAACCCCTAAGGAAATTAAGTTTGGTGAGGAGATTGAGAATTAGTATAGAATTGTATTTATCTTTATTTTGGTGGTTTAAGAGGATTTTGTAATCTTAATATAGGCAGTTTGTTTTTTAATGGACAATTTGCAACAACATATAAATAATTCTTAATATATAGTGTGCTAGAGATCTCTTCAAGTTATATTGAAGACAATAAATGTTCATTATGTTGTAATACACCACTTATGGATTTTGCTGCATTTACTGTAATATTGCTAATGACATTGAAATCTTATCGTGTAAAAATAAGAAAAACCCCAAAAGTCAAACCTTTGAAAACACAATGAGGAACTTATGAGGTATTAAGTTGTTAATTGTTAACTGTGAAGATGGATCAAACAAAGTTTCATGTCTTGCTTTAATATTCACATTTAAAGCTCAAAGATAAGCTATTTAAGCCCATTTGCAAATTTACCCTTGATAATATTTGGGATACAAATGTCCTAAAAACATAATTCACCCCTTAGCTCTTTATACCTTGTTTATATTTTCTTGCCTTTTAAGCCATTTTAACCATGCAAGGATGAAAATGCAACAAGTGCAAGAAATAAATTAGATTAATCGATTCAACAACAAAACCAGGTTCAGATGTTTTGGGTATTTTTTTTTTTAGACTGTAACTTGTTGCAAAAACATATTTAGCTTCTTTTTTCTCAGTCCATAGTATTAGAAAACAAAATTTTAAACTAAACTTAAAGCTAGGGCTGGGCGATATGACCTCAAATCTATACTGCAATATGATCTAAAGTATGTGCGGTAACGATATCTATTGCGATATATTCTTTTCTTTATATGTCATAATGGCAGTTTATGAACATTCTCACTTTTCAGATACATTGTCACAGAACAACAACTTCAAAAAGGTTTTGAATGCCATTTAAAGAACATGTATTTTGCTAAATGCATTTAAGAAATATTTAAATATTTTTTCCAAAAAATGCAACACAAAAATTCTCACAACATAAAGATGAACATATTTTAATTAAATTAAAAGTTAAATGTTATTAAAAAAACACAAGGTTCATAATTGTCTGCTTTCCTGGTTACTTATTTATAAATTTAATGTTGCACAAAAAAAAACCTGCACGTATTTGAATTTAAAATGCTTCAAGTTCAGCAAGTTTATTTGCTGTTAACTGGATAACGACACATTTTAAGCTTACAATATGTAGTGTAAAGATGAACACTCAACATCAGTATTTATCCTCCTTGATGACAGCTTGATGACATCAAAATACCCAATCGTGGTATGCCAGTATAGTCAAAATCTCTACCTTTTGCTACATTTTTATCATTTCTACCTTATTCCTTTTCATATCACCCACCCCTACATAAAGCTTTCTTCTAGAAACTTGCAATGTGTATTTTATGTAAGTTCACTTGATATTTGGCTCACAAAAGGAATTAAAAGGGTCAAAAATTCAACAACTGTAAATAACAGATGAGCAGTATCTAATAAAGATAAATTTATTAGTCGTAATGTGTTTCTTTTGAAAATGTGTTGCAGATGCAATTAAATAAAGACTTAATAAAAGTATGCGTATGGCATTATCTATGTAAAAGAGGAGGGCATAGTAATGTTTTAGATTTAAATAATGATACTTGACCTGCTGTAGAAAGGAAGGATTAAGCCTTTCATACTCAGTGCTGCTGCCTTGCCCACTTATCCTTTCACTATGAAAACAAATGGTTGTTACTAGCAGATCTGCCATATGCTATTCACTATTTCCACATCATTTTCCACAGTTTGCATCTTCTTCTTCCTCTTTGGATCAGTAGTATCATCTGCTTATGTCACGGTGCTAACTTATTTTGTTTGGCCAACTGCTTTCTATGACATTAATATCTCAGTCAAACAGCGCAGTATATTTTGACCTGTTATGACTATTAAGACATCACAAACTGTCACAGTTGTGGTAGATTTAGAAGGGATTTACAAGCAGCATTTTAGAACTACCAGATTGAGATGTGGTACACAGTGGCGGCTGGCCAATAGAGGGCGATAGGGCGCCGCCCCCCCCAGTGTTTCCCAAGTGTTTTTGATTTTGATTTTTTTTTTTTTCATAACAATAATCACATATTCTAAGTTAATTGTGAGTTTAAATTCATAACAAAGTATCATATATAAAAATATTTATCATTTTCGGAGAAAAAGCTTCCGCTGCGTAGCAGCTGGGGCGATAGAAAGATCGCCCCAAGCAGTGCAGCAGCCAGCCAATTACAGACAAGAAATTCCCACATAGCAACAGGAATTTATCCAATCAGCGTCGTTGATTCGGACTCATGAAGGCCGATAGAGAAATCGCCCCAAGGCTGGTGTGAGGGCGGGCAACATACCTGGTGGTGACATTGGCAGTGGGATTTCTCTGCCACAAAGGGGCGCTGCTGTAAGCTTTGTGTGTAAAATTTTTCTGTTAACCTAAGTTACATGTTTCTAGTTTGGTTCTAAACTTGTTTGTGCAATATTGTATTTATGTTTAGAATAAGAATGCCTCAAGTTGTTAATATTGTTATTAGAATAATCAGTATTTCACATAGTACTGGTATCCAGCCGTTTATGTTCAATTGTTTTGGGATGATTATTGAAAATGACTTGATAAGCTATATGCACAGCTCCACTACTTCCTGAACTAAGTACAGCCCTTTTATTTCCTGTCTGTATTGGACAAACTGATCAATTCAGGTGTGTCTGACCTCAGTAGCCACAACGACAATGGTGAGACACCCTGGGATTAATCCGTTTGATTAATCCTATGATGTAAGACAGGAAATAAAAGAGCTGTACTTAGTTGAGGAAATAGTGGAGTTGTGCTCAGAAAGCACAAGTTTGATTTAAAAAAAGAAAAAAAAAACACAGCCCCACCAAGAATATTTTTCACCAGCCACCACTGGTGGTACATAAACATACTATTTGTATCACCAACGCTAAATATAAGAAGCAGTAAAATGTAAGATCTCCAGACAAAATGTCTCGTTAGAGCTTCAACATCAAACAGTTATGCTAATTATAACTAAACAATTGACATCTAATGGACCCAATCAAGACTATTTAGAAAAATCTTTCAATAATTAATAATGACTTAAATGCAAAATCCACTGCTTTGAGTTTAATTCATGTTGATCTCATTGAATAGTTTTTATCAAAGCATTATGCCACACTATCAATACCTTTTAAACTTTTTATTTTACATATTTTGTAACATTATAACCAAAAACTTTTATGTAGTGAATTGAGATCCCATGTGATTTTAATTAAGATGTAGTTAAGAAGGGGAAGACCATAATTCCAGTACCCATACCTTGTGGCCTAGATTTAAAAGACTATGTGTGGAGGACAACTAATTCTGTGCATCACTCTGAATACATAATCTCTACCAAAAACATGGTTTTGGCAGCATCATGCTGGTGGGATGCTCCTCTTCAAATCTAAGAATGGTCCAGTTAAAGTCCAAACTTAAGCCCAATAACAATATGTGGCAAGATGTTAAAATTGGTGTTCACATCCACTATTCTTCAAATCTGACTGAGCTTAGGCCATTTTGCAAAGCTAGTAGAGACATACTCCAAAAGACTTCCAGCTATAATTATATTTAAAGGTGGTTCTTCACAGTATTGTGTTGCATTACAATCATTGGAGTATCATAGATGTAACAGTTTAAGTTTCCCTTTCTCTCTGCAGCTCAACCTTGACTGTAAATTCTCTATTCAAACATTTTGGGGATGTTCTTGTATACTCACACAGCTTAGGCCTTGAAGTGACTAAGGAGCTGCCACAGTCTTTGTTTTATAAACAGAGAAATCTCCCATTTTTTCTTTATGATTTAAATTTTTTTTAAATGGTGAACTAATATTCCTATGATGTCAGTGAGTGGTAAATGAATATTAACATGGTTGCAAAGATAATTCTCATGTACGATATTTTTGAGTGTTTTGGAAGATTTTCCAGAGATTTTGTTCTTGAATATCTCTGTCTTCTTGACAAGTCATCATATGTAGGCTCTTTTCCATACATCTCACCACCTACAGACATGTCAGGAGCAGGATGTTTCAGAAAGTTAGGCGGGATTTAAAAGTTTGATAATCCAAAGACCTGTTAGATATAAAAAAACAAGAATTGAGAAGTGTGACACTTTGTTGATCTTAAGAGAAAAATCATCAGTTTGCCAGTCTGATCAACAAAGCAGTACTTAACAGTAGAAATTCCTTTGTTGGGTTTGTTGTCAAAATCGACTGCTACCCATCTGCATAATTTCTGAGACTTTTTCCCCACTGTTCTGTGGAAACCCTTTTTTTCTGCACGTCTTCCAGACAAGATTATTCTGTGTGACTCCTAGAGAGACTGTCTTCCTTTATCAACTGGGGAACCTCGTGTGGACAATTGGGCAAATAACATTTCATTTGTCAGCTATGATATTGAGACTGGGCCCGGGCTGGGATCCAAAACATTCATTCCACCCAGACATCCTTGACTTTTAGACAGACAGCTGCCCCCTCTTTGCCTCCCTCAGAGATGATCCAGGCCAGTCTTGGAGACAATAGCCAAAAATCCCTTAGGAGAGAGCGAAAGAATAAGATTGGACTGTGTCCCTCGAAGCCAAAATAAAACCTGCAAGATTAGAGCAGTTTCCATGTCCATGATGTGGGAATAGTCTCTGGTATTTGGAACTGGATAAGAGCAAATGTGAAGGAGAGAGAAATTTTAAAAACCTTTTTTTTTTTTTTTTTTAGACAAGATGGCAATCAGAAAATTGGAGATACTTTCATCTAAGGTTCTTCAAAAAAATATGAGCTTGCCCATTAATTCTAATAAGACATTTGAATATTTCCTCTTCAGTTTAGACCCTTTGGATGCTTCTCAGTAGATTGTAGTTTGTATGTTCCTTGTTGGTTAATTAGGTTTAGTAATTCTGTTTTATAATGAATAAATGTGTGTTGATACGTAGTAGTTGATTGATAATAAGTTTAGGCTTTGATTTAATTGGTAACTCATGTTGATTCTTCGCCTAGTCTTTTTATAACGTCTTCTTACCTTTGGTTGAAAATAAGTCACAGTCCTGGGAAGCAGATTAGACTCTTGGGCTTTTTGACTCTATAAGTCATTCAGTGGGTTTGAAAATAATTCATGTTAGATTTGTTAATGAATGGTTATTTTAATGCATTTAATGTAAAATATAAGGTTGATTTACTTATTAATTACACAGTTGTGTTAATTATAGAACACTAATATATCCTTCAATAATTCAACAGGGCTGAATACAAATGCACTCTTGGGATGGGCTGTATAGACCTAAACTTGTTGTATAATATTTTGTGGTATTTGTTGTTATAACAATAAAAGTGGCTGATTACAGTCAGAACCCTGCAAGCCCTAAAACTTATACCTGCATTTATTTCACATTTGAAAATCCATTGATCTTTATTGACATAATATTATTAATTGTGCAAAAAATAGTCAAACAATCCAAACTGCTAGTTTTTACTGTTTGCAAACAATATAATGATAGAAAACCATTTTCCTGGTAATGATAATATGATAAATGATCATCCCTAGTGCACATTATACTTTTAACTTTGCACTTTTATTTGTAAAAAGAATGAGAGCCATAGGTTGCTTCCAGTCAGGACTGGGTGTGGCTAATGAAATTTACCTCATCTCTCCCAAAAAATGTGGGTAATCACATATAATATATGATATAACAGGATGGGGTTGGGTGAGGGGCATTCACATAAGGAAGGCCGAGTTGGTTTGGAGAGGATTAAAAAAAAAATCTTAATAAAGGAAATCATCATTCGGAAACTGGATTTCCTATTTACTCAGAATATCTGTGTCTGATTTTAAATTTGTGTTAAATTAAGCAGAAGAAATCTGTGAGAGGGCAAAAAGAGTTTTAAAGCACTGTACCTCTTAGATGGCGAAATACAGATAGTCTAGTTTCAGTGATGGCGTGATCTGGTGCCTGGAAATCCCTGAGCACTGTTGCTTTGAGTTATAATGTTTCATATCATTCTGCAGTGGTGTGGCTGATTTTGGCCGGATCTAATTCCAGCACTAATTAGACTACCTGATATATGTTATTCTTTTGAAACAAATCACACTCTTTGATGCTGGTCACATGAATTTGTCTAAATTTGTCTCTTGACTCTGAACCCTTTTGTGATTGCTTTTTCCTAAAATCATTTATGGTCCTTCTATTGACACTTTATAGTACCCCACAGAGCTGTGCCTGTTTCCATAGTGTAACAAAGCTATTTTTAGGATTCAGCGTTTCTGAATAAGAGACAAAAGACTGGATTTTGATCACTTCTGCTAGTCTCTAAAGAGAATAGGGATTAAGGCCATTTTTTATGATGATGGCTGTGGGGCATAGAATTGTTTGCCAGCCTCAGTTAAGAAGTGTGCAGTTTGTCAGTTTGTCGATGAAAGGCTAGTAAATGCTTCAACATTTTTGAGGATGCCAGAGAGAATTCTTTCAGGACTCTTTTTCATAGTAGCTATTAGTTCAACTTTTAGGTGAACATTAAATAGCTTTAGACCAAAAACAATCCTGCCTCTGAATTTAAATTCATAAACTTCATTTTACATTATAATGTTTCATTTGTGGGTTAAAATTATAGTAGAGGAGTTGAACTGTAAATTAGTCATTTTTCCATGCAGTCATCTGCAGGGCTCTGCTGGAGCACTGGTTAAATTTATGCTGATTAGCGCAATAAAAAATGTATGATGAGGTGAAACATTTTTCACTTTTGGCTGGGTGTAATTTCAACTTGCTTTTCTTTAAGTGTGTTATGTTAACATTTCCTTTTTTTTCAGTTAGGCTCCAGCAACATTGTTCAGCTCTCTACATCAATGGGTTATTGGTTGGTGTTGCAGTTTATAATGGAAACATAGAGGTTAAATAAGGAAGACAAACTTGAGTAAATATTCCAAAGGCATCACTGTATTATAATACTATAATTACCTGATATTAGTGAGCTAATTAATCGAGCTATTTGCTTAAGTAGCCAGATTAAAATTCTATTTCACAGGTTTTTTTAATTGAGTCTGGACTACATTTGAACACCTCTGAAAACTCTAAAATACTAACAGTATAAACCTGAACTGGATGATTCCTCACTGAACAAAGATGTTTTAATACATAGTCTGAGGTTATTGATACCCATATATCCGTTGCAAAAACATAAGATGTTGCAATGTTGTTGTTGTTTTCATTGAAAATACATGGTTTAGTCAAACCTGGCCTGGATTATTTTACACTGATTATAGATTCTTAGTGAAGTCTTACTGACTAATGTTGCAGAAATCATACCTTGTCTCATTCTCATAAACCCAGTATTTTGTATTATCTTGTCACAATATAGGTATTATGTATTCTCATGATATATGTGTGACAAGGAGTAAAACGGCAGTAAAATGATAACTGTTAGTTCAAGTCATATAATCCCCACTGCATCCCTTAGTTGTCCTCAGCTTGTTACGTTAGCATCCACTTCTTCAGCTGTTTAAGTTGAGGGCAAATTTCATTCATCCCATATGGAACTAATAACTAGCACTGCGAGAAGTAAAGAAATGTTTGCCTCATTGAAATACCTGATTGATCAATGTTTGGTTCCAATGCATCTATTATTGTAAAACAAATAATGGATAATAGAACTAGGGCTGGGGGTAAACGATTATTTTTATAACGATTATTCGGGCAATTATTTAATCAAATAGTTGACTATTCTAATGACTAGCAACTCCTCACTTTGGTGATGCCAATTGGCCGTACGCTGACGCTTGTGACTAGATAGCTGTATTCTATTAGCTGTAAGTTAGCCACCGTTACCATTCATGCCAGCATTACAGGTCCTTCACAAAAAATTTGCATATTGTGATAAAGTTCATTCTTTTCCATAATGTAATGATAAAAATTTAACTTTCATATATTTTAGATTCATTGCACACCAACTGAAATATTTCAGGTCTTTTATTGTTTTAAAACTGATTATTTTGGCATACAGCTCATCAAAACCCAAAATTCCTATCTTAAACAATTAGCATATCATGAAAAGGTTCTCTAAACGAGCTATTAACCTAATCATCTGAATCAACTAATACACTCTAAACTCTAAAAGATTCCTGAAGCTTTTAAAAACTCCCAGCCTGGACTGCTGCCCAAAAGGCCATCATTGACACCCTCAAGCAAGAGGGTAAGACACAGAAAGAAATTTCTGAACGAATAGGCTGTTCCCAGAGTGCTGTATCAAGGCACCTCAGTGGGAAGTCTGTGGGAAGGAAAAAGTGTGGCAGAAAACGCTGCACAACGAGAAGAGGTGACCGGACCCTGAAGAAGATTGTGGAGAAGGACCGATTCCAGACCTTGGGGGACCTGCGGAAGCAGTGGACTGAGTCTGGAGTAGAAACATCCAGAGCCACCGTGCACAGGCGTGTGCAGGAAATGGGCTACAGGTGCCGCATTCCCCAGGTCAAACCACTTTTGAACCAGAAACAGCGGCAGAAGCGCCTGACCTGGGCTACAGAGAAGCAGCACTGGACTGTTGCTCAGTGGTCCAAAGTACTTGCATGTCATTCGAAAACCAAGGTGCCAGAGTCTGGAGGAAGACTGGGGAGAAGGAAATGCCAAAATGCCTGAAGTCCAGTGTCAAGTACCCACAGTCAGTGATGGTCTGGGGTGCCATGTCAGCTGCTGGTGTTGGTCCACTGTGTTTTATCAAGGGCAGGGTCAATGCAGCTAGCTATCAGGAGATTTTGGAGCACTTCATGCTTCCATCTGCTGAAAAGCTTTATGGAGATGAAGATTTCATTTTTCAGCACCACCTGGCACCTGCTCACAGTGCCAAAACCACTGGTAAATGGTTTACTGACCTTGGTATTACTGTGCTCAATTGGGCTGCCAACTCTCCTGACCTGAACCCCATAGAGAATCTGTGGGATATTGTGAAGAGGAAGTTGAGAGACGCAAGACCCAACACTCTGGATGAGCTTCAGGCCGCTATCGAAGCATCCTGGGCCTCCATAACACCTTAGCAGTGCCACAGGCTGATTGCCTCCATGCCACGCCACACTGAAGCAGTAAATTTCTGCAAAAGGATTCCCGACCAAGTATTGAGTGCATAACTGAACATAATTATTTGAAGGTTGACTTTTTTTGTATTAAAACCACTTTTCTTTTATTGGTCGGATGAAATATGCTAATTTTTTGAGATAGGAATTTTGGGTTTTCATGAGCTGTATGCCAAAATCATCAGTTTTCAAACAATAAAAGACCTGAAATATTTCAGTTGGTGTGCAATGAATCTAAAATATATGAAAGTTTAATTTTTATCATTACATTATGGAAAAGAATGAACTTTATCACAATATGCTATTTTTTTGAGAAGGACCTGTATATGCTATTTCTAACTAATGTTAGCTAAACACAGCTGTTTAGTCACTAGCTACTAGCAGAAACCAAACACAGTTAGCTCGCACCACCGAAGTGCGCAGAGCTCAAGCACATGTTAAACAATACAATACACTACTAATGTTACACAAACGTGCAATTAGTTTAGCAAACATTTGCGATAGTAACGTTAATTACTTCTGTTCTCCGGCATCACGAGTAACAATGGAATGCCTCCGCTTCAGATGTTGAAAAAAGGAGGAGGCCTGCACACTGCTAACAAAAAAGACTAAACTTTATTAGATAGGAACGGTTCGACCCTTCTGGGCCTTTGTCAAGCTTGAGAAAGGGTCGAAACGTTTCTATCTAATAAAGTTTAGTCTTTTTTGTTAGCAGTGTGCAGGCCTCCTTCTTTTTTCACCTGCTGATATTTTTGGACCTAGCACCTGCCCCAAGCTCCCTTTTTTTGGCTGTGCGCAACCTCCAGTATCTGCACATCCTCTTCAGATGTTCCCAGATAAAAGTTGTGCTGGTGTGATATGCCAACTCCATCTTGCAAAGAGTGCAAATAACTATACCTTGACACTTATAGTTGCGTTTAAAGTATTCCAACACCTTTAAGGTAGGGCGGCGGCCGGCTGGTTGTGTTCTGGTGACATGTAGAGCTTGGGAGTGCAGGCTGTTGAGCCTCAGAGCTGGTTGGTCACGGTGTTTTGTTCTCCATGCTGCTTTGTTTTGGTCCCTCACGTGCGTGTGGTGAGTGGGTGTAGTTCGTCGACTACAGGATTTGATGTCGACGATTTTTTAGAACAGAGTCGTCGACATCATCGACGCATCGCTACAGGCCTAAATAGAACACAGAACAATCAAGAATATTTTGCCTCATCAATATTTTCTTCCACTCGTTCTGCTCAGCTGCATGTAGGCTCCATACAGCCTCCATTAATGTTCAGAATCATATTATAGACAGACAAATAAAGTGATACCTTTTGATATAAACATGTGGCTGTTATTCAGGGATGGTAAACAACTTGCTCCATTGTGAAAGTACTTAACTTTCCTCCATGTCCTTCATGCTGTGTTATTGGGTTTCTTGTTCAGAATTCCTTTGACTAATCTGTGCTGCATATTTTTTAACCCGAGAGTTTGTTAATCAGCATCAGCATTCCTCCGTAATCTGTCCGCAGTCTTTGACATTCTGCTGACAGGGACATGGTGCTAAGAATAGAGATACAGGGAACAATAGCGGTGAACTTTGATTGTCAGTAATGACGCGTGAAAGGCAAGCAATCACATGGCAGTCCTGTTCTGTGTACAAGTCATTACAGATAGGGAAAACTGTGTTCTCTGTCTCAGCTGTAACAGCAAAGTCCCTCTGTGGTAGGTCCATCTTTTGACTCCACTAATGAACGCATGACAAAGTGCACCCTGCACAAGATGACCAGATGTTTTGGGCCTTCCGGTTATGTCCTCTGATTTTTTTTATTTTTTTTATTTTATCATTACAGTTCGCAGGTGTATCAATATGATTTTCCAGCTACAGCTGCATTTATTTTTATTAAATAGCAGTGATAACTTCACTAATCTAATAAAGACACAAGAGACATTCAGGAGCTCTAATTAGGGTCAGCGATTAGAAACAACATTCTTTAAACAAGGTCACAGTCGTACCCTTAGGTTAGAAAAATGAGTCCTCTCTCTACTCCTGGATTAAACACAGCAATGACAGAGCTTGACCTGAGGCTGCTAATGTTGAAACGTGTCAAACTGTAACAGGAAACGTTGTCTTTTCATGATTAATATATGATGTTCCACACTCCAAGTCCTTGTGTCTGTGTGCAACGAGGCTACCCTTCACACTGTATGGAATGACAGCTGGTATTTAATGACACTAGTTCCTCATTTAACACTTTGCTGTTTATCCTTCCGTCGCATATTATCGTTGTTACAACAGATTACATCAACTTTATTAGTATTTATAAGAAAAATTACATGTACCTGACCATTATGGGCTAAAAGCATAAAAGCTTAATGCTTTTAGCCCAAGACTGTCACTCAGTCTGAGTGTGGCCATAAGTGGTCAGACGCTTGTTTCTTGAACTAATCAGAGAATAGGGCCAGCTGCGCTACCTCACTTTGCTATGCAACTTCCATCATTCGACAGGGCTAGCTGAGTGAATCCTCACCAGTACTGCCAGAGCGTTTGTATGGAATAAGGTAATATTAATAGGGCATTGCTGCAATGTTTGTATGTGTTTACCTAAAATTATTTTTTTTTTACTCACAGCTACACTGCCTGGCCAGAAAAAAAAAAGTTGCCAACCAAAAAAAAAGGTCACACACTCTAATATTTCTTTGGACCACCTTTAGCTTTGATTACGGCACGTATTCTCTGTGGCATTGTTTCAAAAAGCTTCTGCAATGTCACAAGATCTATTTCCATCCAGTGTTGCATACATTTTTCACCAAGATCTTGCATTGATGATGGTAGAATCTGACCCCTTCACAAAGCCTTCTCCAGCATATCCCAAAGATTCTCAATGGGATTAAGGTCTGGACTCTGTGGAGGCCAATCCATAAAAATGATGTATCATGCTCCCAGAACCACTCTTTCACAATTTGAGGCCGACGAATCCTGGCATTGTCATCTTGGAATATGCCCGTGCCACCAGGGAAGAAAAAACCCATTGATGGAATGACCTGGTTATTCAGTATATTCAGGTAGTCAGCTGACCTCATTCTTGGAGCACATACAGTAGTAGCGGTTTAAAAGTTCCCCTGTTTCCATGATGGGTCCTTGGTTGGTACTTCGCTGATCCTTCACTGGTAGCCGACAGGTCCGTGGTAGTAATGTAATCCCCCGCGTTGACGTCGTCAGTGAGGCCCCCGCCCCTAAGTAGCCTGAATGAAAACTAGCTGCAATGCCTCTTTTGTCCACTGGGAAGAGCAGTGATTTTTTATGTTCTGCTCTAAACTGCGGGTCGATAATCAGATGAATAATAATTAGAGTATTTCACTTTGATGTTATCAAGAACAAAATATTTTCAAGGTCTTTGTTGTCTTTGTACGGAGAGAATATGAGATTTACTTACAGTAGTGGGGTGTGTACATATGTGTCTCTGTGTGTGGGTGCGTGCGCGCTGTGTGAGTGTGATAATGTGTGTAAAAAGAGAGTATGATCAGATTTGCTGTGTAAAGGTTTTAATATATTCAATAATTGCTTTTATCTTATAAAGCGATTTTTGCCGCTTTTGTAAGAAAAGTGCTATATAAATAATGTTTGATTTTATTTAAGATGGATTGTGGGTTTTTGTGGCTTTTTGACAACTTTTCTAGCGACAAATGTACACTTTATTTTCATAGTAATAATTCGGTTCATGTATACGATTCGTGTTTGTTTTGTTTCGACGTACATTCTTTCAGGTCTCAATGAAATTGTAGGAATGCTACGTTTTTTGTTGTTGCTACAGGGGTTGCTAAGGACGCTATTAACAATGAACCGGAAGGAAGTTGATATTGCGTTACATACTGAGTTGATCTTAAAAGTTCTGGTTAAATCTGGTTACATTTAATCACAAATACGCTTTTATCAACCTGATCTCACATTAATTCGTTCTATAACCACGAAAAACCACGAGGTATAAACACTTATTTGCGTGGTCCCGACACATAATTGATCAAATGTATTGCCGGGACCACGGCTATCAGACCTGTGTTAGGTGTCTATGGTGGATCATTGAGTTTTACATGAAAGTCTACCTGCTTTAGGCTCTCGTAGGATTTTTTTTCCCCCCTTCGGAATCAGATGTGGATCTTTTGTATTTTCAGATACAACACCCGTCTCACTACCTTCTTTTTCCTCTTCGTACTGGCTGCTGTTGGTGTGAATCATATATGTAGCATGTAATGTTTTGGCTATAATTAAATAAACCGACATTTCCTTTTTCTCACCACAGATCATTTTGTTACTGAGTAACAGTTTGGCTTAAACTCTGCTCTCCCATAACGTCATTTTGGTATGTCGGTGTTTTATTTATTATCATTGGATCATTTTGAAGGAAACCTGTACTGACTCGTCTTTTATCAATCCACCTACTCTGAACAACCAATGAGGCGCTCGCATTGAATGTACTTCTGATTTACTGTAGATTTTCAGTGGGCCATGCATATCAAATCTTGAACTATAAGGCTGGTATAAAAACATGATCAACATGGGATAACAATGATCTTTATAGACTGCATCCTTCATTAAACCCTGCTTTACTTTAATATAGTTTATTAAACTGGACTTAGTGCTTTGACTTATTTGTATTACTTACTTTTATTACTTTGCACAAGCAAATACTGAAAATGTTTTTATTTATAAATATAATTTTTTTAAATCTATATTTTCTATTTATATTCATTTTTTCTCTTTAACTAACTAGGCATTTGTGTGGCACTTTTTTTTTTTTTTTAAAGAAACAGTCTAGCGGCGATAGCCAGGGCGCTGTGCCTCAGGGTCAGTCTTGCAGGGACTTCTTATATTGTTTTTCCACTAGTACCTACTCGGCCCAGCTCTACTCCGCACGACTCGGCCCTGGTAGTCTTTCATTTATCCTGTTTCGAACCTTTTGCCACTGATCCCCAGACAGGTTAAGGAAGCATGTTGGTGGTTTTCGGGCAGTGGACATTTCCGTTTGAGCTGCTCCAATTCATTGTCTTTCCCCAGCCCTTGTACAAATTAAATGGAGTCAGCGCCGGAGTCCAGTCACTGCTGGAGGCATGGGTTCTGGAGCCGGGAGGAGGGGGTCCTCCGGTGTTTAATAATAAATATGATAATAATAAATATCCACCAAGCAGCAAATAATGGTCTATTTCTTTTGTCTTTGCCTTAAAGTGGCTATATGCAACTTTTTCCCCAAAATAAACGTAACAATAGCCTTTTCATTTGTCCATTTATGACTCAAACATCTCTTGATGAGCATACTGACACCTTGTCAGCTCACAGTGGGTGCACCTATAAGCCTGTATCCAATTTTTTCTATTTTCTGTCGGGTCCGATTTTCCCGCGCTGTCTGCGGATTTGACGTCGAGGGCGTTCATGTTAAATGTTTCAGATCACTCTGCCACCACCGCTAGTCAGCACTCGCAAGCAGTTCAATGGATTGTGCGAATACACAAAAGAGAACAAGGACAACTCTGACACCAACAGTAACTCCACATAAGACTAAGAAAGTTAAACCCCTGACAAGTGCCCGAAAAAGATAGAAGATTGAGAGAGACCGGCGTACGAGCGCGCGCCGCGAGAGCGAGCAGAAAGGAAGAGCAGTTCTGTTTTTTGGCCACAGGTGTCAGTCTCGAGTTTAAATTTCAGAAAATTGCATATAGCCCCTTTAATAACAAGGAATGAAAAATAATACTAGCCTATAAAAATACAGTTTAAGTCATCCTTCAGGTATTCATAACCATACACTGAAAGCTTATGAGCTCACAAGAAAGCTACTTTCTTTCTGAGCGTCTCGGGCTACTGATGTTTATTCATCATCATAAAACAACAACGAAACAAAAAAAACATTTAAGAAATGGTGTGTGCAAGCAGGGATTCTCCTGCGCAGAGAATCTGCTCAGACAGTGGCACAAAACTTTTTTGAATTAAAGTTATCGTAACAGTAACATGATTAATTTTAAGAGTAGTCATCAGTACCTGTCATTTAACCCTGTAAAAACCAAATATAATTAAACTTATTGGGAAAATAAAAGTCAACCACTTAGATGTTGTTGTATGTAGGAGGCTTTGAGGCTGAAAATGAAGTGTTTTATATATATTTTTTGTTTTTGTAAGATTTTAGGGACATGTTGTAATATTGCAACATTGGGCCAAAGGGGGGGGGCAGAATTGTCTGAACAGGGTTTACACATTCACACATTTCAGTAGTCACACAATACTGTCTAACTAACCTATTGTACTCTCCGATGATCATCCTGAAAGGTATTCATGCAGCCCCCAACTTAACAACACACCAAAAACCCCTGATCATTCACACCTGCTCCAGAACGTTACCATCTCCAAGCAACCCCCCACCACTCCTTTGTTTTCCAATCGCTATGTAAATTATTGTAAACATTCCACAACCAATGTGCCCCAATTATACAGCGTTGCATGAGGGCACATCTAGCTTTATCACCATTCAAACCAATGTGTCCAACACATTATTATATAATGCTCGAAATTAATAGGCTACCAATGTTTTTTTTTTCCTTTCAGACAGACTCCTGAAACTGCAAGTACCTTCAGTCGGCCTGAGTTTGGAAAAATCACCACCTCTGCAAAGTAGAGGTGGTAAGCATTTCCACTATGAATGTGAAAAACTAAAATGAAAGGTTAAAGAATGGCATTATGAGCAGAGTAAAAACCAATAATCCAAAAATTATGCACTTTAAAACAACACCAAATTTGCACTTAGGTTATTCAAATCACAGTGTGCACTTATAAAAAAAAAGAAAAGCATATTTTTATTTTTTATAATACATGTCACTGCTAATGTACATTAGATTATTAAAAACCTTGCCACCTTGTGGCTTGCAACCACAGACCATCGCCCAGGCAGCAATTATCCAATAGGAGGCTCATATCTATTTGCTTAGTTAAATCCAGGTGGCAATCTTTTTTTTTTTGGCCAGGCAGAGTATAACAAAGTTTTTTTCAGCAGAAAACACATTAATTTAGTTTCCAAAGCAAACTTTTCTAAATTAATAATGTTTCCTCTTCTCTTCAAAAATCTCTGTTAAGTTAATTTCTTCAGAAGGTCCCTCTTTAAAGGCTCTGAATAAATCATCATCTGTAATACAGAGTCCAGATTGGTGTAAAATTTACTATTTTGAAGCCTTTGTACCAGAGTGCTCATATGGATGAGAGAGTAAATAAGAAAGAGAAAGCTGCTCCCCAGCCACCTTTTGAAGTGCACGTCAGTGGAAACCATGCAGTTTTTTTTTTACTATGCATTCATTTATTTTTGGCGAGATGTCATAATAAAACCTTTTTTTTAGATGTGGAGTGTCCAGTCTTTCTGATAGTCTATCACAATGGTCCTCCTGTGCTTTGTTGCTCTTTGCATTCCCACACTACAAACATCCTCCTCTATACTCTCACCGAGCTGTTTTATCACGGCTTCCGTACCTGAGTTAGAGTATATGTGGATACTGCTGTGTCTCTAAAAAAAACAAAAACTCTCACAATGACTGGGCAACTTTTATGGGTTTCGGTGGCAACAAACAAACTGTTAGAACAGAGGACATTTTGAAACACTTTGCAGTGGTTGTTAAGACTAACAGCCTTGGAATATATATAAAATGACTATACCATTTTTTTGGAGGCGTCATCTTTAAGACGTAATGTCAGCACTTAGCTGATGTGTCTATAGTTTTTTTTACAATAAATCTGCTTATGTGGAAGAATATACAGTATGAAAATATGGACTTAATTGTATTTTCCAAAACGAGCATCAGCATGTCGATTTATTTAATAAAAATGTTGAGGTAGGCCTGGAAAATCTAACTACACACATTCAGTGTCTATGGCTGATTTTTAAAGGTAATTAAGGGTCTAAATGTCAGCAAACCTGAGTTTGTGTATTCTTCTTATTGTAAAATAATTAAAAAGGCCGATCTGGTCCTAAAACATCTTCACTAAGAAAATTTGGTTTCTCTGCACTGACATAATTTGCCCAAATTGAAATAAGATATGGCATATGCAAGTAGGGGAAAGAACATCTTTGTTTATTTGTTTATATAATGTATCTTTTTTATATAGTCACAAGTTGGTGCAGTATATTTTTATTAACTACATGTAATTATTCTATAATCTGATACACTTTGAGCTTCTATTCAGTGCGAGGAAATTGCACTGCTGTATGAATCTCCCCCCTTAGCTTAATGGAATTATAAATCCAGATCTTGGGACTGAAACACTCTCAGCATGATGTCAAAATGATAAAGAAGGTAAGCTGGTAAGCTTGTAGGCTACTTTGTCAGCAGAACTGGGACATGTGCAAAGTCTAGCATCACAGTGACCCCTTGGGAAAAAGTTATTTGGAATCAAGCAGCTTACAGTTGTCCTGCACTTAAAGGCAATTTTTCATTTGCTGATCCTTTGACATCAGATACTGACACACAGAAACATCATTTGACATTTGAACATCTTTATTTTGGCTTGTCTTTTAATCTATTGTCCTCACACAGCTTAGGTATGAAAAAGTTAGGGAATACAAGCTTTTAATCGATTCATTGACCAGATTCCAGGTACCAGGAATGTTTGCTCTGATCGAGTTTAAGTGACAAACAATGCAAGTAAAGCATTATTCTAAGGAGTATTTGTGTAAACTGCAATACGTATTAATGATTAAGGAAATAAGACAAATACATTTTGTATATATGTATGTAATTCACAAAAAAATCAATGTATTGGCACTTAAGCCCAAACTTGTCCAGTTCATATCCAGTTAAGCCCAGAATTAGTCATACCTCTAACAGAATAGATTTAATTAATTAAAAACAGGATATTTTGATTTAGATTTTGTAGGCATAATTTGTACTTATTAATAGTGCCAAGGTATCCTCCCAGAGCACTGCTGCCTTTAGGGCAAGACGACACACTGACCCCTAATTTCCACGGCATGCGCCACACACGGCACAATAAAAACACTCCATTTGTAGTCAATGAGAGCGTTTCCAATGCTGCCGCCGAGTGGCGCAGGGCGCCGGCCACCGTTTCGCCATGCGGCAAAAATAGAATCGAATTGTTCTTTGAGCACCTCTGGGCTTCGAACCGGAGCAGAGTGGATATAGAGCGCATGCAGTGGAAATCAGGGATGGGAGCGAACGGCTGCGGAGTGCGTGTTGGAGCGGAGCACAAGCAGTGGAAATTAGGGGTTAGCACAGCCCTGCTCTGCCATCAGGCAGCACATACACAAGAAAGGGTTTGAAATTGGTGGACAGTTAATATAATTAATAAAAGAGGAGCCACGTTCCTCTTTTTTTCTTTAAATAATTATTGTATGAACCACTGCAAAATTGATATTTTGATGAATATAGTCTATAAATTGCAGTCATTTAACGCTTTGTGTGCAAAACAGCCTTAAAATATAGGAAAAAATGGCAGTTGAAAAGTTTTTCAGTATTTTAGCATCAATGAAATATATTCTTTTATTTAGGATTAGTCAACAAATGATAATGAACCATTTCTGCTTTGTGTAGCAATTTTAGGAAGCTTTAAAACAAAAGAATTTCTTAAATAGTGAATTATATTTTGCTGTTGTACAATATTTGACAACTTTGAGAGAAAAAGGTAAACTAAAATAAGCTGAGATGAATAAGATGACTCAAAAACCCTAAACCCTATCCACTTCTATCAAAAAGACAGTCAGCTTGCTGATAGGGCTGAAAGAGTATATTGGATTTCCTTGAATTTCCTTTATCACATAAACCAATTACCCCCCCCCCCCCCCCCCCCCCCCCGGCTTATATCTAATGTGCACAATGGTCCTTAAGTGTCAGCAGGTATCCCTAATTTGTTTGTACTCCCTGACAGAAAGTTTAAAGGTCTTGTATAGACTTGATGCTATGTTAGATATTAAGGGTGTTAGGAAAATGGATAAACTTAGGCTGGTGCATGGTGGTGGGTGTGCGGTGAATGTTTTGAAGATCGGCTTGTTTACTGTGGCTTGATATCTTGGTTTCTGCTTGTGTCTGTGTGTGTTCCTGTACATAATGTTTTATCCCATTATCTGTCTGTGTGGCAGTTTGTGTATGGCGTGTGTGTATAGGTGTGTGCGTGTGTGTGTGTGTGTGAGAGAGAGAAAAACTGTTTAACTCTATCATACTGAGCCTTGCCTGTGCCTTGCAGCCCCATCACCTCCCTCTAACCCGTAGGCGGTAACTCGGAGGAAACGGCGACAAGCTGGAGCACAGGATGGACCTCAACAACCAGAACAAGTACAAGTGAGACCAACTGTGTCTTCCTCTGCCTCAGGGATACCAAAATAATTTTAAAAAACAAGTGAGAACAATGCCCAAGTTTGAATCACAGCATCAATATTCAAGGGCTGACATCTGTTGCCTTCGCTTTTACGTAAATAGGAGCAGCTAAGGTACCTACTCCGGCTCCTTGGACAGTAGCATAGCCAGTGTTTGTAACTTGGCCTGACAGTCCCAGGGGAGGACCAGCAAAGGAGTTGTGTTACACTCCCTGACAGGCCTTATGCATGTTTCATCTGCTGCTCTCAGAACAGAAGCCCCTTTTGTTATCTAATCTAGCCCTCTTCTTCCCAGCCTGAGTGAATGAGTTTATTGCAACAAGACTGTTCTTCACAGACTGTCAGCCAGATGCCAAGCTGATACATATTCAGCAGCTAAGAAGCACGAAGGGGAGTTTCTCAGACCTAAGATATCTGGACCTGTTTTATAATCACTAAATAGCATTCAGAACGGACTGAAAAATACGAAGGCCCATGTGAGGCTTTCAAAAAGATCTGGACTGTGCTTTATCTTTTAAGGACTAAACTCGGAATTTAGGCTACAGAACAAAAGATTCCAGATCTCTTAAAAGAACTTTGTTTGAAGCTGTTTGGATTTTAGAAGCTTTGGGGCAATGAGTGACTCTCTGAGACCTCCTTCGCTCCAGGTGAGTGTTCCAAAGGATGCCCCTGCTTATTCTGATGGCGGGAACAATGCAGTGTCAGATGGTTCTCTGCGATCCAGCTCCTCAACCCCTACTCTCCGTCGCAAGCGCTTCAAGATGAGGCGCATGAGGAATGTGCCAAGCGAAAGGGAAAACACTAGAGCACAGCTGACCAACATTCAGCTTACAGCCAGATCCAGGTCTAGCTCCAAGGAGTACCTCCAGTTGCCTTCTATTGAGATCACACCCTCCAGCGATGAAGACGCCCCATCTTCCTGGTCGAGCTGTTCCACCCCTAGTGCGTCTCCACGCCGCAGGCGTTTCCTGCTGAGGAGGTGGCTGAAGGTCAGAGAGAAGAAGGAGCAAGGCAGTGAAAGCAGGTTGGTATGGACCCGCTCTGCTCATCCCATTCCTTTTTCTCCTTTCATCTATCCTAACGCCTTTATTTTGCTTTTACACTTTGCTGTCTCTGCTAAAGTAAAGTCTTACTAACATGAAGACAGTTATTTTGTTGCCATAGAGCCAGTGATCAATCAGTTTAACGGGTATCCTTTTATTACAATCTGAAAGTTCTGAGCTGGTCTATATTTGAGTACATTTGTCATGGCATGTTTACCTTTGTGGTTTTCTGTTCTGTGGTTTTCTCTCATTCAGATCTGTAGACTTAAATCAGGCGTAGAGATTCTTTCTAGCTACCTTTTTATATATTCTTTCATCAAGAAATGCTAATGTGTCCCCTTTCTTAAAGGTCACAGTGTAAGTTTAGATCACACTCATAACAAATCTGTTTATCAAACTATTGAGCTGCTAATAAAGTTCCTAATTGCAGTTTCTTACATTATAAGGCTAGAGTCACCTGAATGCAGATATCTTGGCCCAGGTCAACCCTTTTGACAGATTGCAGCTCTTGTAAAAATCCACACAGCAGATGTTTGTTGAAATAAGAGGGATGAGGAGATAATACTGGGTCAATTCCTTGAATCACAAAAGGTTGGTCTGAGAGCTCTATAGAAAGGTTAAGAAAATCAATAGACTCCTTCCTTTATCGTTGATGCTTCTATGATTTACTCTGAGCTGAGATTAGTAATGGTGTCTCTTGAGTAAAGGTCATATCACAGGAATGTCCCCAAGTGTTTGGTAATGGTGAAATTATGAATAGTAAAAGTTGCAATGACCCTCCATTTATACACCAAATGTAAATCTCCTTAATGATGATCAAGCAATATGGTAAAGGTCATACAAAACTCTCCTGTAAATCTGGGCTTTCAGTACATCGTATGACATCCTTGAAATTCTTTGTTGTATCCCACAAAATCTCTATGATCCCACCTGTCTGCTCGCTATTAGTTCCACTGTTTCATCTGAATGAAGTCTACTTACAAGATCAGATTTCCTAAGCTTAAATAGATGAGTCTGTATATCTGCATTTGACAATTATTTTTAGAAATTACTGTAAACTAAAGTAGCCTGTACTCATTTACTATTGCAAAGTATACAGGTACGTATTTAAAAAAAAATAAAATTTAAAGGTTTTTTGGGCCAGGGTGGCCTTTATTGACAGTGGACAGGGGAGTTTTGAAGGGGGAGAGAGGTGGGGGAAGACATGCGGCATAGGTCGCCTGGGACGGGACTCGAACCGGGGATGGCCGCGTTGAGGACTGAGGCCTCTGGACGTGGGGCGCCAATTTACACACAGAGTGATTAACAGTGCTATGAACAAAGTACTAGATAGAGATGACCAAATTAAAAACAAAATGTTGTTTTCAAATAATTACTTCATGCAATAAGGGAAAAAGCTAACCAAATTAACCTGGTACTATGTGAACATATAATGAACACATTATTGGCCACCTTGTTTTACCTCTGATTAATCCAATTTTTCTGGACAGTTGAGTTATAAATTTCACCAAACACAACTTGACCTGATTACTGGCTGATTTACCGTATCAACAAATCACTTAACTCATGTGGTGTAATGTTTTTTTCACGATGCACTTTAGATAATGGCATAATCAGATGCCAGCTAATGCTCCAGCAGCTCCAAAAAGCTATGGAAACCTATATTCTTCACCACAATAATGAGTTAGTCATCAAGAGCAAAGAATCCAGTCTAATCTTTTTGCCTTTTTACAGTTTCCCCTGAAGTATATTCAGTTTTTTGGGGTGAACTTGTATTCGTTGAGGTACAGTGCTGTGAAAAAAGTATTTGCCCATTTCGAGGTTTCTTCTATTTTTCCTTTTTTGTCATCCTTAAAGGTTTCAGAAATCTTAATATCAGACAAAGAATTCTGTAGTATAAAGAGCCTATAGTAAATACAGAAGGTACTATTTAAAATATTTATTATTAATAATTGTCTTTTTAGGAATAAATGGCTCCTCAAACCTGAAAAAAATGCCTTTTTATGAATTAACTGTGTTTAACCAAATTTTTTTTTAAACTGAGTTCAATTTCACTACCCTCATCTAGGCTTGACTACAGTCATACCTAAATAGAAACTGTTGGACAACATGAAATATACATGAATATCTCAAAAAGCAACACATAATTTTCACATCTAAAAAAAATCATGAACAAATAACGGGGACTGCCTTGCTGTCTTAGGACTTGGATGACTTTGCATAATTGATTTAGCCATGAATTCTTTTCTCTAGAATACCCTGAAGGAGAAGGTCCAGTCATAATTTTCTCACATTATTTTCGTCAACGCAACACAAATATAAATCAATTGGGACAAACAATATGAAAACATACCTAAAATTAGGATGTGTATGGAAAAAGAAAAAGCGCTTATTCTTACCATGTGAGAAAATGACTTTGCGAGACGACAAAACCTACTTTGTTGGTGCAGTGTGATGTGTTGAGGAGTGTTTTTTCTTCTCATTAGCTTCCATAACAAACACATTTGTTGTTTGCTTACTTGTTAGTCTTTTAGGAATAATGGCAAAATGTTGTGTTGCTGAGTTTTATGCGAACATTAAAGAATAGTGTGAATATACACCAACTAACAGGATACTGAAGTAGAACGCCATTTCATTCCAATTTTAGCAAAGAGATTTGTCCATGTTACACAGAGGAACATGCTGCAAGGATATCTGCAGATGCACAGATCTGTCATATTATTCTCGGCACGAACATAAAGTTGAAAGGAGTAAAATGGCCAACTGAATTGAAGCCACAGTAGAATGAAGAAGCAGTGTTGTCATTCTGTCTTAACTGTTTTGGCTAACAACATACCGCTTTGGGTGTATTATTTCAAATCAGCTAAAACTAATTGTTTTTGTGGCTCTTACATGTATGGCTGCAACATCTTATGTGAGCACAAAACAGCATTAACATTTTTTTAATCGGCCCTGGTGAATCCAAAACAGTCCTTTTAGTATTCTGCCTGTAATTTTCCTCCTCGCTATCTTTTCAGAAGAAATCCTATTATGCTATTGTGTTTACAGCTTTACGGTTGTCCCCTTGTTACGCTGCTCCCGTAGGCAGTCTTAGGCTAGTGTTGGACCATGTCCGTATCAGTGTCACATTTTGTTTGGGTTTTTTTTTTTTCCCTAACAAGCGCTCTAGCAGTTTAAGAGGTGTCAACATTTTATACTGAGTTCGAAACTGGACAAACATTGGAACGCAGTGGTGAGATAAGGAACCTATATGGAGCAGGACAATGATTGGAAGCACACCAGCAAGTCCAACTCTGAATGGCTGATAAAAACAAAATAAAGGTTTTGGAGTTGCTTATGATCAAAATACAGACATGACCTTAAGCAGCCATTCATGCTCAGTGTGGATAGATTACAGTAATTCTGCAAAGAACAGAGATCCAAGATTCTTTCTCATTTAACAAATGTAGCTTTTTTTTCTATTACCTCATGAAATACCGTATTGGAAAATCTGCGAAAAGCAACTGATGTGTGTTCATTTTTATTTCTAAAATAGTTTAAATCCACATAATTTGAACACTAGTCAGCTTGTTTCATCTCAGCTTTTTTTTATAACAGTTGCTTTAGATACAGTTGGCATTAAAGTATTGTCTTTAGGGTAACAGGGATCAGTAGTTGTGATTTAAAATTGCTGTGATCAGGGTAACACTAGTGTAAATATTATATTAATTTTAGCTGTTTTGATTAAGTGGTTGGGCTGCACAGTGGCACAGTTGGTAGCACTGTTGCCTTGCAGCAAGAACCCCAGGCTGGGTTTGAATCCCGGCCTGGGGTCTTTCTGCATGGAGTTTGCATGTTCTCCCTGTGCATGCGTGGGTTCTCTCCGGGTACTCCGGCTTCCTCCCACAGTCCAAAAACATGACTGTTAGGTGAATTGGTCTCTCTAAATTGCCCTTAGGTATGAGTGTGTGTGTGTGTGCATGGTTGTTTGTCCTGTATGTCTCTGTTGCCCTGCGATGGACTGGCGACCTGTCCAGGGTGTACCCTGCCTCTTGCCCCGTGACTGCTGGAGAGCTGGAGATAGGCACCAGTAAATGTTGGAGTAAATGGATAAATGTTGAAGTGTGTGTTTTATAACTCTAAGAGAATTTGCATTACCCTGGTGAATTGCCTTACAGTTGCTCACAGTTTTTTGTGAAACTTGCTGTGGAGTAATACACTTAATAAACAATCAGGACAGACCTTTTAGTTAACTTGACCCTGGAGGTTCTTTCTTTCTTTCTTTCTTTCTTTCTTTCTTTCTTTCTTTCTTTCTTTCTTTCTTTCTTTCTTTCTTTCTTTCTTTCTTTCTTTCTTTCTTTCTTTCTTTCTTTCACTTCCTTCTGTATTGTCCCATTTACTGTCATAATTTAACCATAGCGTTCCCTGGTGCAGATAATGTGCCACTAAGGTTTAAAGGATTGCTCATCTGAGTGCAGTGGAAGCCTGCAGACACAGTGGAATCTTCTGTTATACAGCTTGATAAGAGCATAGCTATTTTGAGAAAGCGATGTAGTGGTTTTCACTCAGCTTCACTCTCCTCTCCCATACCCAAGGAATCAAATATTTCAGACTTACAATCTCCCACAATGCTCTATGAGAAAGGTATTAGTTTGAACATGTTATTGTGGTCCAGTTTTAGGAATTTCCAATCATCTCAAAGCAGTAGGAGGAAAGAATGATGACAATGTGCACTTTTCCCCCCAGCAGGTATACATAGGATGGATACAGCATAGCACTATATAGCTATTCACCATCAAAGTGTTGTGAATTATAGAATCTAACTCTGAGCTGATAAAGCTAATTGGTAAAATTGTTCAGCTATGTAGAGTCTGCACATTTTTTCCCACATTTTCATTGTTCTGCAATGCATAAGCATTGGTTGTCATTGGAAACACTGTCTAAACTACTTGTTAGTATTTAGATCTGCCTTCTTGCCATTTTCAAAGAGCATTTTCCATCATAAGTAATGAGTAATTCATGAAGGGCCTGTGTCAGGTCAATCATGTTTTCTGGTCATTTCGAATGACCATATTGAAAAGGACAGAGGTCCAAGCTTAAACATTTGCACAACATCAGAAGTACACATTTTTATTTTTATTGTTGTGGAAGTGAGAAGAGTAAGCAGGTTTTAGTTATCACTGTGTCTCTTTTTGTTCTGTGATTGACAGCTGACCTGTCCAGGGTATCTCCTACTTCTTGCCCAATGAAAGCTGGAGATAGGCAGCAGTTAGCAGTTAGTTAGTTTCCAGTTGCAAGTTAATACTGTGCTCTAAAACTTTCACAGGATTAATGCAAAAATGTAAAAAATCAAAGCAGATAAAAAAAACATATTTCTACTGCAAAAATAATGTATTGATAATTATGGTAATATTATTATTTCTAATTAAATGTATATGAAATTCTTCTGATTTTTATATCCAAACACAAATTGAGAGTGAGACAACACGAGGGACTGTTGGGAGTCATGTTGTTTAGAATTATAGTTAACTGTTTCAAATAATCATCTATATACATCAGAAAATTTAGAATACATTTTTCTTCAGTCACAAATAGATACATTTTACACTAGGCAAGTCAATGTTAGCTAAAGCCGTAGGTTGTCTTAAATGTGTTTTTTTTACAGATCCACAAATTAATGAAAGACTAAAGAAAAATAAGGAATAAATATCTTCTGAATTTAGTACATGGTTTTAAGTACAGTAAATGTGCTTATTGAGGAGAATATTGTTTATTCTCGCCATTTTGCTCTTAATACAGTAACGCTATGAATCCAACAAGCTCATATTAGCAGTTTAATTGACCTTTGGGCAATGGCCTCAGTTGGCTAGCCTGCGTACTACTGCTCTACAGACATGTCGCTCTAACTTCTTAGCATGTCAAAACTTCTTTCAAAATAGCACTTCCTTTAAAAAAGTGATGGACGCTGCTCCTTTAGTTTCTATACCATGATAAAACTGCCAACTTTCTGTCTTGTAAAGAAGAGAAACATGTGGGAGACCGATGTGTGTGGTGGGACAGGTAAGGGAGCTGCAAAGGCTGAACAACTCTGCCCATATACTCAGGAAACTCATCTCACCTTGAAACCAATTTTGTCATTTTATTAAACAACAAAAAATGTTTGTGGTTTTAAAACAAACTTATTAAAATTGTGCTATACCTTAGAACTAGTAACTGGCCCCTACCTTGTGTGCACCTGTTTTATTAAGGCAGAACCCAGCTGTGCGGAACACAGAAAGAAGAGGAGAGTTGTAAATGCATGATCATGTTGAGAAAGAAGTAACATATGATATATAGAAATATTAAGATATTTAACATAAGTCCACTTAGGTTGTTTAATGAAATAAAGAAAAGCATTAACCTGTACTACACAAAACGTAACCTTATATCTCTTTTCTACCTCCAAGGCGAGGTAGGCTATGCCATCGAGGGGGTGGGGCGCCAACTTACTGTTATGATAGGGTAGCCATTGTTTACCTTACATCTACTGTATGATGGACATTAATTTGAATCTTGAGATAAAAAAGGAAATATTAGTTGAGCAATAGTGATTGCTAATGGTTGCATGATCCACTAACTTCTAATTTCTATTTAGAAACCTCTCCTCTAGAGGAGAGGTTTCAAATGTTAAAATCTCTGTTTTTAAAAGAGGTAAGGATCAGGTATTTACTACAATATTTATTTTGAAGAATTAATTGGCCAGATTAAAAATTTCTTAACATGATACATGTCTCATATTTGGATAAAAAACATAACCCCTGATCTCACTTTTCACAGAATTTCTGGTTGCATAATGCTCTTTTTTATACAGTGTCTTTTGCTTCACTGCTGTTTATTAACTTATCTATTTTATAACTATCTTGCTTATCAACAAGAGGTTTTAAGCTTTGCATGATTGTGTCATATAGCCCCATCTAGTGTTGTCACTGAATATGTGCATGGACAGGACAGATGCAAAAGCTGAGTGTTGCTATGAATAGTGTTTCTTTCAGTCCCTGTATACATGTCACAGATAATTAGTCAGAAAAGTTGACATTTAACATGATGTTTTACACAGAACCCGTTAATAGATAACAGTATGACAAACACTAAGTAAATCCAGCATATCCCAATCATTAAAAACAGTGAAGATTCAGCTGAAATCTTTGTGGAATATATTTGTGTTTTCCAAATTCTGGATTTTTTTTTTTTTTTTCATGTAGTTTTAATTCTGTTGGCATATACTCACAGTACTTTTAACATGAAATTACATCTTGTTATTTTTATCCGCCTTACAGCAGTCAGCAAAGCAGTCAGCAGAGCAGCCTGCAGAGCAGCCTGCAGAGCAGTCATGAAGATGACAGCACTCGCTTCTTGACACCGCAGATCCGAGAGGAGAGGTGAGTTGTGTGTGTGTGTGTGTTTGTGTTTGTGTTTGTGTGTGTCTTGGGTATTTTAGTCTCTGCAAAAACCTCCTTTTCCTCCTGTGAAATGGAGCTCAAAACCTTGCTTTTAGAGAAATCCAAGAAAATGTTTGATCTAGAGAAAGTGCTAATGTCAAAAATGTATATATATCCCTGACGCAAAGATATTTTTCCATGTAATAATTATAACCATGATATTTTAAACTACGGCACATTCAGCACACATAAGACTCTGATCGATTTATAAGATTTGTCAAAGGGAAATTACCAAAAGTAAAATTAGTCCATTAACTTTTTGCACATTTGTTCTTTTTGTTGTCCACTAGAGGGCAGTTTGTCCTTTTGCTAGCAGTGAAATTAAGACTCTAGGACAGGGGTTCTTAAACTTCATGGTCAAGGGTTCAAATCCAGTTTCTAGATAAAGTCATAATAATGAATAAATCCCTTTTAATATATTTGCTTACAACTGCTAAGCTAAATAAACTACTGTTTATGCAGCTGTATGTTTGTAACCCCAAGTCTCTCATAAAAATAACAGCAATCGCTCTATTTTATAAGAAAGTTTAACTTAAACTTTAATCAGCTTTAATAATTTTCAAACCACAACAAAAACATAATTATATTATGTACACATAAGAATGATGAAAATAAATTAATTGAAAGGGCAACATGACATTGTGATGTCAAAACAATAGATACATTTCAGATACATTTATAATCCACACAAACATAGGGCAAAAAAGAAAATGCTGCCTAAACATAGGACCCTATTATATTCGTTTAATTTCCCCCCCAAACTGTATTATTTGAAATTATTTTACTTGGAATTTGATAATTACATATTCCTTTAACTTAAAAATACTTTATCTTATGACCAGTGTATAAAATTAAACTGTTACATAGAAAAATAGCCCACTTATCTTAGTTTTCATTAAAATTTGAAATAAATCTCTCAAAAATCTTTTTTTGCAATAAAAAGTATTCAAAAAGTATATATCTCAAATTTTTTACTTAATTATCTTTTGTGTAAAAAAAAATCTTTAGATTTAAAATTAAAATTGACATTGCATCAATGTTATATAGATTTCAATAATATTACAATTATGTTCTGCCTAACCCGCTCATCATCAATGATGTTCAAGATTCTTTGTTTCTATGAGAGAGCAACTTTTGTTCCCCAATGAGTTTCTGGACAGCATTCTCTGCCACAAGACTGGGTTAACTGGGTTGCAAAAAGCATCTATGATGTTCTTACAGCACCTGTGTTATTACAGTATGTCTGGTTTGCTGCTGTCTTGGCCAATACCCTCTTGTAAAATAGATTTTTAATCTCAAAGAGTGTAATCGGATTTAAATAAAGATGAACTGAAAATCCCTTTCACTAAAGCATATGTATATTTCAACTGTGAGAGAAAGAATGTAAAAACAAATCCAGGAAATCACATTGTATGATTTTTAAAGAATTTATTTTCATAATGGTGTAGAAAATAAGTATTTAGCACCGACAAACAATCAAGAATTTGGCCCCAACAGACCTGTTACTTCTTCTTTAAAGGGGCTATATGCAATTTTCTGAAATTTAAACTCGCGACTGACCCTATGTGGCCAAAAACGGAACTGCTCTTCCTTTCTGCTCGCTCTCGCAGCGCGCCGGTCGCTCGTGCGCCGGTCACTCTCAATCTTCTATCTTTTTCGGGCACTTGTCAGGGGTTTAACTTTCTTAGTCTTATGTGGAGTTACTGTTGGTGTCAGAGTTGTCCTGGGTCTCTTCTGTGTATTCGCACAATCCATTGAACTGCTTGCGAGTGCTGACTAGCGGTGGTGGCAGAGTGATCTGAAACATTTAACATGAACGAGCTTGACGTCACATCAGCAGACAGTGCGGGAAAATCGGACCCGACAGAAAATAGAAAAAATTGGATACAGGCAAGGTGTCAGTATGCTCATCAGGAGATCTTTGAGTCATAAATGGACAAATAAAAAGGCTATTGTTAGGTTTATTTTGGGGAAAAAGTTTTAAAGTATTAATGGCATCTGTTTGAACTCGTTATTTTGATAAAAGACACCTGCCCACACCTTCAAACAGTCAGACTCCTACCTCCACCATGGCCAAGACCAGAGAGGTGTCCAAAGAAGACAAGATGACTGCTCTGTACTAGGGAAAGAATGGATGGGACCATGTATGGTGGGATTTTGGGCAAAAATCCCTTTCCATCAGTGAGAGCATTGAAGATAAACCATGGCTGGGTCTTCCAGCATGACAATGATCCCAAATGATCCGCCCGGCCATCAAAGGAGAGACTACATAAAAAGCATTTCAAGGTTCTGGAGTGGTCTAGCCAGTCTCCAGACCTCGATCCAATAGAGAATCTATGGAAGGAGTTGAAAGTCAAAACATCAGAGCTTTAGAGAAAATCTGCATGGAAGAATGGGCCAAATTATCAGCTACAGTCTGTGCTAACCTGGTGAAGACCCACAGGAAACATTTGACTTCTGTCATTGCCAACCAAGGTTACATTATAAAGTATTTAGGTGAAATTTTGTTTTTGACCAAATACTTGTTTTCTGCACCATTATACAAAAAGATTATTAAAAAAACCATACAATGTGATCTCCTGGATTCTTTTTTTACATTATGTCCCTCACAGTTGAAGTGTACCTATTGTAAAAATTACAGACCTCTTCCAACCTTCTAAGTGGGACAACTTGCACATTTGGTGGCTACCAAATACTTTTTTGCGCCACTGTAGCTTTTACAGGTAGCTCTACAAAACTATCTATATAAACTATAGAAGTTTTATGAAATGAGGATCTTTGCACATGGGGATGTTTGCTGAGGTGCTAGGCTAACATTTGTTTGTTTCCTCTTTGTTTGATATGACTTCAATTTGCTGATAATATGGCTTGTAATATGTTTTCTTCCTCCTTAATCATGTGTGGATGAAACATACAGAAGGGTTTGTATTCCTGCACAGTAAAGAAATTGCTTTGATTTGATCATTACACACAGTTTGAACATGATTAATGACTAAAGCAGTTTGGTGTGCTGCGTTTATATCTTCCTCACAGCTGTTGGTTAAGCCCCAGTTTAGAGTGCTCTAAAAATATGGTTTGGACTGCAGGATTTCTTTCACAAAAATGTCTTTGTGATACATGCGCACCTACTGAGTCTGTGTTTATGTATGTCTGTTATAGTGGATAGAAGGTTCTCAGTCATTGATGACAGTTAATAATAAAATACAATTCTTTTTATTTTTAATTTTTTTTTACGTGTCCTGTTTGGCAGTGTGGAGCTCAGAATTGGTGTCTGAGTACCAAGTAGAAACCCAACAGATTTACTTTCACAAGGAGAGCACTACAGCTTTTGCTATAGTACTCCGCTTGATATATAGGTGTGAAAAATCTTTATTATGAATTGCTGTGGGTTTTATTTTCTGATGTTATGGACACGGAGATGGAAAATAAAGGGGAAGAACGAAAGAAGATGAAGAAGAGAGTTAGGAAACAAAAAGTCAAGAGAGAGGGTGAGTTGAAAATATAAGAGAAGAATGAGAACAAAGAAAACACAGGAAAACATCCATGTCTACCTCCATACCCACAGGATGGCAGAGAGAGGGGAAAAAACAAAAAAAACGAAAAAGGAACCTCGACAAAACAAACCAAACTGAACTAAGAACTACACAACCACATCACACAAAAATGGATATAAAAATACAACAACAATCTCACTGAAAAGGCGAGTCCCAGGACCGCCCCACCCCCCAGCAGGGACCCGACCAGGGACCGGCCGACGAGGGGGCGGGGGCCACGGCCAGCCACCACACGCCACCACAATTCAATTCCCACCACGCCACCAAGGCCCGCAGCGGCAGGGATGTAAACATTATTGAGTTTGTGGGGAGCAGTTCTGGTCGTAGAGTCTAAAAGCTGCAGGGAGGACGGACTTGCGAAACCACTCCGTCATGCACCTAGGATGCAGCAGTCTGTCACTGAGGGAGCTCTACATTAACAAACTTTTCAATATTTATAGAAAAACGAAGGACATGGAAAATGAATCAATGTAATACTCCAGGGAATATTCTTGAAAAAATTTGAGGGAAATGTGACTTGGCAGGTTTAAACAGCAGCCTATCCACCTCCAATTCCCCTTTAAGGACTCTGTTAACATTCCAGTACGCAAATCCAACAAAATATCTTGCCTCAGCGACTACAGACCAATAGCTCTCATTTCCGTTATAATGAAATCATTTGAACACATCATTCTCACACACCTGAAAGAACTCTCCTCCTTCTTTATAAACAGTCACCAGTTTGCTTACTGGGCTAATAGATCTCTTAAAGATGCAACAAACCTGGCCTTTCACTTCATGATACAGCACATGGAATCACACCTACACCTGAATATTATTCTTTGATTTCAGCTCTGCTTGTAATACAATCAACCCGGTCAACCTTTTCATTAAACTCATGGACATGGACATTGGCACCACTCTCTCCCACTGGATTTTTAACCTCCTGTCACAAAGCACACATAGAGTTAGGATGGGTAGCCTCCTGTCCCACCCTCTAACCCTCAGCACATGTGCCCCTCAGTGTTGTGTTCTTTCCCCATGGCTTTGCTCCATCTATACAAACACCCTTACATCCACAAAACATACTCACCTCGTCCATAATAGTCTGGTATGGAAATTTGGACTCCCATTCATGCTTTAAAACTTATAATAGACAAATCATCTAAAATCACAGGCCACACCCTCCCTTTCATTGGCACACTGTACCTTAGACTCATCACACAACGGGCAGTAAGAATCATCTCGGACCCCTCTCACCCTGCATATCACCTGTTCACACTGGTGCCTTCTGGAAGACGCTACAGGTCCCTGCCAACAATATCAGTCAAATTCAAAAACAACTTTTTTTCCAACAGCTGTTCGAACACTAAACCAAGTCATTACCTGATGTGTATCTCTCTATTTATTGTTTGTATTGTTGTGTGTTGACACGAGATGTGAGCATATCATGCTGTACTGAACAAATTCCACCAACTTGTTGTGGTCATTAATAAATTAATCTGAATCTTTGCATGTGCTTTTTTTCACAAAAATTAAAAAATATACATTCACAGAACTGTTTTTGCACTGTTGTAGTTTTTGAACATTTAATTGAGATGTTATGCATGCATTCAAGCGGAAACAAGCCCATGTTTGCTTCTGTTTATATAAATTACAACCAGAGTAAACTGCTTGATCTAGAAGATTAGAGCTGTTTGCAATGAGCAAATTGTTCAGAAAAAAATACCATCTGCTGAAGGCTCAGGATTGTGGTGCTGAAGAGGAAAAGAGGGAAAAATGCATACTCAAGTATGATGTTTTTCAGGAACTGGAGTTCTTTGGTATATAAAATATGAATAATAAGATTGAAAAGTGTCTATTTGATCACTATTTATCTGTTGGCTAAACAAAGGGCAGTTGACTTTCCCTATTTTCTGTACCCTTACAATAGGGACAAATTATTTCCTTCCGTTAAAGCTGATGGGTATCTTTGCTCCTTTGTGTACTTTCTAGTCTGCTTCATTAATTCCATGCAGAAAAAACTGAAATAAAGACTGCTTGTGTTGCTATGTGATGCTCTTTGTTTTTACGAGCTGAAATTTTAAATTCTGAAAAGATGGACTTGGGTTATTTTTGCAAAACTTAAGTTTACTCTTTAAGTATATATAATAAATGTTCGTTCTTATCTGGACAGTTTAAATGAAGGCAACTGGACTTTTCTTGTCGTGAAAATGTTTAACCTCTCATCCAAGAGGCTTCTTCAGTTCTGACAACTGAATTGGTAGTATCAGATTTATAAGTCTAAGGTTAGTGTTGTTAAAGTTCATTAATGAAGCTATTGTTATTCCTAACGAGGCCATCAAGGTTTTGTAAGCTAAGCTTCTAATCTTGAAGCTTCAGTTTTTGTGAAACTTCTTATTTAGGCAACTCAAGCCTGTTTGTACTGTATGTGTTGGAAAGAGGGATCCCGAGGTTCAAGGTTGGTTTCATATGTTTTACATAGATGGCTTCTTTCACTCCTAAAATGTGTACCTTATTGTCTTCAAAAGAATGAACTTTTGAGGTCTGATGAGTTTGCTCTTCTGTGTTGAGCCATCCTTTTGTGTAGTTGCTGTTTCGTTTCTCTAATGTACAGCTCTGAACATTCCTCACTGCCCTAGACTGCATATACCATGACACTGAGCTTGTGTTTGAGTGTTTTTGCTTTTGGGATGAACCGGTCTTCGACTGATAGTGTTATCAGATTTAAAATGCACTGGGATGATGTGTTTAGTAAATATCTGTCTTAGCTTCTCATATTTTATTAGGGACACTAGCCGTCAAACCTATGGGATGTTGTGTTTGGAAAATATCCTTCTTAGTTTCTCATATTTTCTAAGGTTCCCTCTTTTCAACACACAGAGCAGCCTTGAGTTGCCTACCTAAGAAGTTTCAAAACCAAACCAAGACCAAAACAGCGTATAGTTACATAATTAGGGTAGTTTTACCGTTAACGACACTTACGTTACCAAGATTGCTTAGTGCTTAGAAGCTTACATAACCTTCATAGCCTCGTTAGGAATAATGATAGCCTCATTAGGGAGCTTTAAGGACACTAACTTTAGACTTATAAATCTGATACTCCCAATCCAGTTTTCAGACCCGAAAAAGCCTCTTGGATGAGAGACGAAATGTTTTCAAGACAACAAGAAAAGTCCAGTTGCCTGCATTCTAACTGTCAAGATTTTACTGTCCTGGATGACGGATAATCTACACCAATGTGTGTTCTGATATAATGCGTCTTCTGCAGATAGTCATGATCAAGATGAGAGGCTTAAATTTCATACATATATACATGAACTGGAAAATGCACAACTAAAAGCTACTTGTTTCTACAACTCTTAATACTAATATTTTGTAATGTTGATATAGTGTAGTGAACTTGAAATTTTGATATATGTGCATGAGCTCAAGAATGTATCTATTGCCATCAGTTGGATTACTGCAAATCCTTCTGAAATAAGCGCTTTTCAAATAAAAAAGTTCCATGATTTTTTTTTTTACTACCAAAAAGACTTTGATCTATATTAAAATGAGTTATCAAAGTTTTAAAAAAAAGACTTGATCTGCAGTGGCTGCCGTTTTCCCAAAAGTGTGACGTGAAAATTATGCAATAAAAGTGGAGAATCTGTAGGGAGATCTTTTTCTGTGGGCTTTGAATAATCGTCCACTTCACTACAGTATCTGTGCCTGCATGAGCTGTGCTCGACACCTCCACTCTGTCTCTCTTTCCGATCACCGGCTCTCCCTGCCGTGCATTCTCTTCTGGCTCAGTGTCTCCACTTGCTTGAATTAGGGACACTACCTGTCAAACCTATGGGATTTTCTGCAGGATTTTTCTTGTCTGTGTTGGTGTTAGCTTGCGAGGGGCATCTGCAGCAGCTGCGAGGAGAGCAGCGTTCTGTAGCCGGCTTTAGAGGGCACGGAATGTCATGTCTCCTCTGCAGGTAACGCCAGCTGCATTTCTGCATGGACGCTGCACTGCTGCCTGTCCCTTATCGCGCCTGTGTCGACGTCTTTATCTGTGTCATCCCTGCTTTTTTCCCTCGCTCCCTGCATCTGCCTATCTGTAGATTATGCTGCAGTTTACTCAGAGTGCGTTTTTGCTGAGCTGACAGCAGGCTCTCAGCTAATATGAGTCTCTAGATGTAATATTTAGCTTCCTGTGCCAGACATTAATTATATTTGTGGGGGGGCTTTTTTAAAACAAAAGTGACCTGGTGATAATGTAAAAAAAAAAAAATGTTTGTTTCCTGCCCTACTTTTGCTTCAGATGTTTCTACTAATTGCAACTCCTAAATGATAACTGCAGATAGCATTATATAATATTGCAATGTGACTTTGCTAAATGAGTGTAATGTGAGTTGTTGAGGATGATTCAACACAAAATTGGAGACACAGATCAACACTGTAACATTTGCCATCACTTTTTCAATCTATTATATGAATTTAAAAATGCAATGTCTTAAACTATGTTGTGTTAAAAATGACAAATGGCAATCTAACTATTTTTTCTTAGGAGGTATGAAAGGTTTGCTGCACAGTAAATAGGAGTAGTAAGATTTCTACTGTGGAAAAATATTTACACCCATTGAACTTTTTAACAATTTGTCATAATGTAACCAGAAATGTCAATGTATTTTGTGTGGATTGTATATGATTGACCAAAAGAAAGCAGTGTGTTTTTATGTGGGAAAAAAAAGTATTGGCATAGAATCTCAATAGGATTTAAGTCTGGACTTTAACTGGGCTATTCTAATACATGCATTGAACTAAACCATTCCCTTGTAGCTCTGGTAGAATGTTTAAACTTTCTGTCCTGCTGGAAAGTGAAGGTTCCTCATCCCTGCTGAAAAAACCTCCCCATGATACTGCCACCACCAACAAACACTGGGAATCATGTGTTCAGAGTGAATTGCTGTGGTATTTTTCCAACGCACACATTGTTTTACATGTCCCCATAAAATCCCAGGAAAATACATAAATGTTTGTGGTTTGACAAAATGTGAAACAATACAAAGGCTGTCAATGCTTTTGAATAATTATGTATGTATATTGTGAATGTCGAGGAACCTTTTGTGTTTTCATGGCTTGATTTACATGTAGGAAATCCAGCCTCCAGCACGACAACAATTAACAGTGTTCTTATTATTTATGTAATTACAAACAAAATAGCATGAGTATAAATACATTTATCCATCGTCTAAACTTGCTTATTCTTGCCAGCTTGAGGAGGGTTGCGCTCATGATTGAGAAGTTCATCCAGGACAAGTTCCAAAACTCCTTGCAGAAAGTCCCCAGACCCTGATTCAAACCCAGGAACTTATCATTGCAAGCCAACAGTGCTTACAAGCGCTCCACCAGGCACCATGTATTCAGAATATTGTATATTGTGAGATTAAACTGCAAATTAACAAATAGGTGTAGGTCAAGGCAGAGTAAAGCCCTAAAACAGAAAAAAAAAGTTAGCATTGGACCTTTTAGTTAAAATATAATACTGACTGTAACTTTTAAATGACTAGTACTTTTTAAATGTTTTTATTATTTAGGTGAGAGTTTTTGGACAGTCACATTATCTACATAATTAAATGTGTTTAAAACAGGAGGAAGAAAGATAAATTTGGGCTTCTACACAAAATCCACTGAGCTGAGTTTGACCAACTTAAAGGAACACACACACACACACAATGACTGCAGGGAGGTATTCTGCACACAGCAGTTTGGAGGAAAAACCTTGTAACCAATTATCATGATAAATATTGATGTCAAGGGAATATTACAGCCAGCAACCTTGTATTGTTCAGTTGTTTTAAGCATAAGTGTTTTACTGTAGGAGACATTGTGATTGAAATGGTTGAAATTATTTTGTGTTTTTATATAGGCATAATCGTACTTGTTTAATTTTGACAATGTTTTCTTCTCAGATGTTTAACATTGGATGACTGATGTGTGTGTCTCTCCTATTTAGGTCTGACAGTGCAGCGGACAAAATCAGGTAAGTCAGCTGTAGATAAAAGATGAGTGGCAAGAAAGCAGTGTGGAGCATGCTGCTTTTTACACGCTCACTGTCACCCCATTTGCCCTGGCCCGGCCAGCTTGCATGTGACATAGATTTGTGGCTTTGTCCACCAAACCAAGGTATCTGAATACGCTTTTACACTCGGAGAAGCCAGTGGTGAATACAGTTGCAAGCCATGGAATGCTTTTGTTTGCTTTTACGGGACAAACAACATCAGACACAAACAGGGCTTTGTGATTTGGACACTATTGTGGAGCTTTTAGGCTTCCACTTGGCCAGCCGGTGGCAGATCAGTGGTCACCATAGACCCAAACTGTGGGCAGAAACACTTCACTACTCAGGGTGTGAAAACAACTCTGCCACATGAGACTCTGTGCCTGTCCTTAAGCTAAAAGGTTGAAGGCACACATTGGAGAGGGTGAGTGTGATTATGTCTGCCATTTTAAGTCTTTTAGGAACTGTCTAAGATATGCTACAACAAGAAAGCTGTGATAATTATGAATAATATTGTTGAAAAACATTTCCTGCACACATTTTGTTTTAATCAAATTATTGGACATCATCGTAAGTTTTCTTTTCTGTCTGGTTCTCTTCGTGTTTTGTATTCCATCTTGTCTACTTTTGGATTATGTAACATTTCCTAAATGCTTCTTTATCTTTTTTCATTGCGTTTTGGTGTGATCCTTAAAAGCTGAAGTGAATAATTGATAGAAGGTGGGGGCGACAGTGGCTCAGGAGTGAGGAGTTCATCATGTAACCAGAGGGTTGCTGGTTCGAGCCCCCACTCTGTCTCAGTCGTTGTGTCCTTGGACAAGAAACTTCACCCCTTGCCTACTGGTGGTGGTCAGAGGGCCCAGTGGTGCCTGTGTTGGCAGCCTCGCTTCTGTGTGCCCCAGGCAAGCTACAATGTAGTAGCTTGGCAAGCTACAATGTAGTAGCTTGCCATCACCACTGTGTGAGTGACTGACTGAATGTAGTGCTTTGGGGTCCTCAGAGACTAAATAAAGCACTATACAAGTATAGGACATTTACCTGCTTCATTTACCTGTTTCTCCCATATACAAAGGACATGAAAGCCATTTTTTATGCACATGTCTTTATGTTTGTACACATTTTACAGTGATCAGTCAAGAGAAGTTTGTTTGAGCAGTAGTTGTGTCTGTGAGGAGGGCTTTGGTTTGTGTATGTCCGCTTTGATATGCTTTAGATGGTCAGTCATGCGAGCTGAGTGACTCTCCCACCGGTCTAGGAATAAACCACTAGGAGTCTCTGTGGTCCTGTCAGTCCAGCACAGTCTATTTAAAGCGCATATTAGTGCCTGTTTACTTTGCCTGGAAGTGTTTACAGCCATCTTATTAAAGTAATAATAAGAAAATGAAAACAACAGAAAATATTTATTCTCTGAAAATAAATCAAAATTAGCTAACAAAATGTACACTGCTTTTAATGTAACATATATCCAATAAAATTAAACTAAAAGACAAATGAATCTTAGTTGAAAAAAGAAGTTGCAATGACCTGGTTGCATAAATGAACACAACCTTAAGATACTAGTCAACATTAATAATATTCAGCCATAAAGAATCTAAATAATTGTAAATTCAATTTAATTAGCGCAGTAGCATTTGATTGAAATTTGTTTTTTTGCATCGTTTTGTTAAAGGCGCAGTTTGCAGGGAGGTTATAAAGGATCAAAATGATCTAATTATATAAAGATACTAATATACAAAAGTTCCTCTGTTTTATTTTTCCAATGTGTTAATTACAATGCAATTTGTTCTTTTTAAGAATAATTAACCATAATTGGTGCTGTTTTATTTTGTATTGCTGTATGAATTGGTCATTTTATCCACATCTTAGGGATTTCCCAGTTCTTAGTCACACAGGAAGTGAAAGCTCACAGTGTGTTCAGATAAACTGTAAATAATGTATGTAAAAAGCTCTCTGCCTTTATATAAGATGCAAGGTACAACTGCAGTTAGAGACTTTGTGGATTTATTTGACACATGATTTTCATCAGTGTCATTGATTGTGTGTGTACTCTGCTTATGTTCTATGTCAGCATTACTGTTCTGCCTTCCTAGTTGCTTGATTATTGATCATTGTCTGTAGTTAGAGATATTAGTCCCTAGTGATTTGGATCAGCATCATGTAATCCTGATCTTAACTTTGTGATAACAGCTGCAGAAAAGACAGGGATCTAACATGTTAGTTAAATTATATTTTCAAAATAAGTCAATTTTTGGCCCAAAATGGGTTTCAAGAGGAAAGGAGCAGACAAATATTTTCAGACATACTATGGAAAGAATGTTGAATGTGTCATTTATTTGTGATTATCTCATTTTTAAACTGTGATGATGTTAGCTGTGTTTTAAAAAGCCCAGTTTTATTCTTAGTATGTTTCCCATAGTTCTTCTCTAATGTCTTGTATCAAATCAGCTCGTAGCTACATCTATGCAAAACACGATACTTCCCCTAAAGGATTGTGCTGATCTAGGAGTTTTTTTGTGGTTGTTTTGTGCAATTAGGTCATTGACTTTGCAATCATTGTTATGTCTTCAACATGTTATGAATTCATTTCAATGGCCCCTGCCTCTACTCTATAATTATGTGCATATTTGTAAATGTTCATTGTGCTGTTGAATCGCTGATGCGCCTCATCAGAAAGATGCTGTGACGCAGTAGCATGAAAACATGCCTGCAGCATATAGATATGGGAAGGGGGATGGAGAGAGCGATGGTGAACAAGGGCGGGCGGGGAGGGGGAAGATGTGAGGGACCACCCTTGTTGAGTAGAGTCATTCTCAAGGAGCCTACCAAATGTGGCTTCCCACACACACACCACAGCCAATCAGCCAATCAGAACGCTCTCAGCAGCGACCCATCCTCCCTCGTACAACTGCCCATTCATGGCTCAGCAAAGCAGATGTGAGGTGAAAGAGTAGGATGCACGCCTGTGCACCACCTGGACTGAAAGCAGAAAATTGAGTCTGCTTCATTGGTGTGAAAACCCCGTACTCTGACCACTGCTGGAATTATTAGCAAGGAAAAGATCATAATCATCCTTTCAGCATGAACAAGCTGTGCTTTGTGAGCCGAGCTTCAGGCTTAACAAGTTTGGTAATGAAAGTCTAAGGTATTATTTCTCCCTCAACTGAACCTGGAGGGGCTACATATCAGATCAGCACCTGGAAATTTTTGAGTCGCAGTGATGATGACAAAGCATGCGGGACAAGTTACAGTTTGACGCTGAAATAGCGAGACAGTGATTGAAGAAAGACCATTAGAGCCAGGAGAGAGGCCAAGATGGTGTCTGACTGTTCACCATGCACAAACATAAGGTCAGCTGCTTTTCTTAATTCAAAGAACATGAATCTATCATGCATGATGGATCAGGGGGCATGAAATTAATCACAAATCAGTTTATGACAATATTATTCAATCACCAGAATAAGACTTCTAACCTTTGTTATTTCATTAAAAACAAATTTTCATGTAAGCTTGTAAAATTAGTTGCAAATTGTGGACTTCTAGACCTGGTTGTTTTAAAATCATTTGTTTATCTTCTGGTTTAATTGATATTAAAGCTTTATTGTACAGTAGTTCCTACGGTTACCCAGCTGTGGCCTTTTCTAGTTGACCTTTTCTATGAAAATGTTGTTCTTCTGTCTCTGTACAGCAGCCTTTTAAATACCAAATGTATTTTATTTTAAGTTGTCTTAGCATTTAAATAACTTGATCCACCTTTTTGGGTATTGTTGCTGTAAAAACATAATGCATTGTTTTTATTAGTCTCGTGTTGAAAGCATGAGTTTTAAATAGCTATTTTCCAGCTTCTGTTTCTATGTAATGGGGAAAAAATGAGTCAAACTGATTAATAAATGCATCAGTCGTCTATAATCGGATGAATGCTGGGATGTACTCCTCCAGTCTATGCCTTACACATTTGTGCAGAGAGGATTTTCCAACTAGCCTTTTAGTCCCTGATGTGCTCTCCGCTCCCAGGTTCCATTAAAGGCAATTCAGTTAGATTCACCAAGCCTGTCAAGAGGGAAGCAGGGCAGTCCTAAGACTAATTTATTTTACCTTCAGGAAACTGTCTCTAGGCTCCTCTATAATAAATTCTAAATGATGGTCCTCATTGCCGAAGGAAGTCCCTAAACCTGTAGCAATTTCAGATGTTCTATTTTACTGATCAGTTTAGAAGTACTTTTTTTTTTTTTTTACAAAAAGCAAAACTAATAGTATACTTCTGCCGGTGTATCCAACACATGAAAATAAACCTTTATATGTTTATTTTAGGGCTGTCAAACGATTAAAATTTTTAATCTAATTAATCACATGGTAGCTGTAAATTAATCACGATTAATTAACATTCCCAAATATGACCGAAAATGTAAAATTTTTGGTGTAAATAAAGGACGAAACCAGAAGCTGTTGCTCTTTTTTTTAAGGAAATACAGGAGAGATGCATGGAACTTTACATTTACACGTGGAGCTTTTTACCCATTAATCTTTTAGCCAGTTGCTAAGGCAACTAACTGGTTAACATTTTCTGAATGTAAAGCTGACAGTTTCTTATTCAATTTTGGACAACCCTGAGCATCGTTTTCATGGGACTATACTACAACAACGGTGTCTTCGGTCAGAGGCTTCTTCAGTTTTGTGCGACAGAGACTGCTACAGGAGATCATTCCTGCTTACAGCCATCACGATCTACAAGCTCCTTGAAAAATGAAGTAATATGAGCTACAATAACACTTAATTTCTCTCTTGGAGGAATTAAGTATTTTTAAATTTAAAATTTCTGACTAATAGAGGGATTATTTGTTTATCAACACCAAACCTTTACATTACTCCCTGGTTCCCACTGTTATTATTTGCAGTTGTCAAACAGTTGTCATGCTGTTTACGTGACAAGCGAGCACTGAAAGCAGCGCGGGTTTAATTGTGGGGTAAACAGGGCAGGTCATTCTGTGCATGCGTTAATGTTGTCAAAAAAATTAATGGCAGTAATTCCACAAATTAATCGACCCGCATTAATGCATTAATTTTGACAGCCCTAATATATATATATATATATATATATATATATATATATATATATATATATATATATATATATATATATATATATATATATATATATATATATATATATGTGGATATATATATGGATATCCATATATGGATATATATATGGATATCCATATATGGATATCCATATATGGATATATATATATATGGATATCCATATATGGATATATATATATACCAATGGCAATATGAAGACCACATGATCACATGAATGAAATATACAAAATGCTTGGGAAACTTTAAAATCTCTATCTGCAGTCTGATATGGACATAGTTTCAAATGTAAACCAATTAATCACTCTTAACTCCTTGTTAGATTAAAAGTCGTTTAGTATTGAGTGCACTATGAATACAACTACAAAGGGGAACGGTCACAGTGACATGACATTTTCATTGCTTCCTGATGATCGCTAAGGGTTCAGTCACAATCAGAAGTCTTCTACATTTATATGACAGAAATTTCATATTCATTTAAAAATGTTATTTTTGCAGACTAGACTGATAAAAGAACATTCAATTATTTAAAGGTTTTAAAAACTAAAAAGAGGGAGATTATCCCTGTTGCTGTGGATTCTAGCAAAAATTGAACAATTTGAAAGTAGCTGCTTTTCATTATTCTGTCCATCTTGTGCAACAGTGGTTTCTGAATACTTTATTGGAAAAACAATTGGTGAATTGGAATACTTTCAATATAACAAAGAAGGTTATTAAACCCCCCCCCAAAAAAATAAAGCATGAATATATAGATTTCTGTTACTGTTCTATTCGTATAGAAGTTTTAGTAACCTAAATTATGTCATGATTAAAGATGCAAGCAAAATATTACATCACAATCTGTTTAAATAATTTGAAAAAATAAGGTAAAGTGCAACAGGGAAAAATGATCTTGTTAAGAATGAATGATAATGGCATTCAAATTTAACTGACTATGTTTGGAAACATTTGTTTATTTAGGCTAGTTTTTCTTTGTAGATTCCATGAGAGGAGCAATGCCTCATTTTAATTTTAAATAGTGATTGAACAGAATTATTGAATACTGTTTAGCAGTACATTATGTGAGCTACATTGATTTTCTTCTATACATCTCACTCACAATTTTGTATTTATTTTTTATTTACGTCCTTTTATACTTTTAGGAAACATTGAACAGTAAAATATACTAATCTTAGATCATGTCTACATATATACAGAAATCCTTATTAACATCAGATTTTAGAAAATTGATTTGTAGCGCTCCTCAAAAGTTGACCATTTATCTACCACTCTTATTTTCTTGGAACGGATTAGAATAATGTCAAGCTTGATTCTTTTTAGTGTTTTCATTTTAAATGGAACTATTTCTGCTTGAAAACAGTAACCCAAATGGGAAATGTCCTATAATATCACTGACTTTATTCTGAGGCAGCTGTGTGAGCCACACTGAAGGTGGTTCATTATGTACTCCTATCTGTAGATGTCTCTGTCATTGGCGCACCCACTTACTGCCTTTGTAAAGGCCTTGTTTTCATGCTGGGTGGACATCTGCCTCACTGCAGCATTACACAAGGAGATATGTGCCAGGCACATATGCCATTTAATGATATAAACCCTAAATATAGACCATTCTTTGTTTTTCAGCAGCTCTGTCTACAGTCAGAGCTAAAGTTGATGCCAGATTTGTTATTTATACACAGGATGAATAATAGAATAAAATATAGGGGTTCTTGCAGACAAGTCATTAATTTGTCAGTTATTATACAAAGTACAAATTAAGGCATCTGAAATGCTTTACTTGATCATTGCTGCAGAGACGGGTAACCAGACATAAAACTAATTATGCACAGTATGTCTGGATTATTCACGTCACTTTGAATAAAGCAAACTGTATCTCAGCGGGCCTTGCGTCTGTATCTCAGCAGGCCACCAATGATGACTAATTGCGGCGGTTCCGGTGACTCACCATGTACAGCACATATGTTCATCAGCAAAAGGATCCCACAGTATTTGTTGGTCAGTACACCAATTTTGCAATAGTTTACCAAGGTACAAAAATATTAATACTGGCTGAACCTTTTCACATGATATCATTATCTGATCTGATTTCTTGGATTTCATGTCATAGACCAACACAAAACCTTTTTTTTGTGCAGTGTAATGAAACGGTTTCAAAAGAATCTGTGGCGTGCATTTGTATTCAAATCCCAGTCCTCTTATAAAATCTACTGCAACAATTGGCCTTTAGAAGTTACTTAATTACTGAGCAAAGTCCTGCAAAGTATTTTTCAAGGATAATATAAATTACTGTATAATTGGAGTTGCCCCTATAGTCCAAAGTCCCAGTCACATTGCTTCTCCACACTACTGTAAATATTTTTTTAGATGCATGTTTTTATATGTTTAAAAATGTATCTTCTGTACATTGTCTGTGGGGTTTCAATCAAAGAATATGTAATAACAATGATGAGTCAGTAGATTGTGATAACCTTGACATATACAGTAAAATGAAAAACAAGATCCCCTGAATGGCTAAAGCTGTGCTAGGCATATAATTATCTTAAAACAGTTATTGTATGCAGAAGCTGACAGAAAAAAAATAGAATGGTGGAAATTCCCAAATTTTGTCAATATTATTTTATTTACGTAAAAGAAATTGGGTATCAAATTGAGCAGGTCCACTAAGTTCTTTTGTTCATCTAACAGTCAGGTTTACTGTCTAATAGAAAACAACTGATAACAATTGTGCATCAGTGCCTGTTCTAGTTTTTAAGTTACGTTGTGTAAAATTCTAACCAAAACATTTTTCTAGTGTCGGTGGTCATCCTGTTATTGCATCACAAATTAATCCCTAATTTGTTAAAGTTGCATTAAGTACTATTTTTGTTAGTAAAACAGTAAAGAAAAAAATCTATAGTCAGTTTTTTCATTTCCTGACGATACGATCAAATATAGTGGTTTATTCCGCAGTTGCATGTAGAGGGTGTAATTCCATTTATCTTGAGGTGGTTCGGGTTGGTACCACCTCAGGCTGCGTTTGTGAGAGCACGTGCCTTGCCGTAATGACACACATACGTACCCACGTATGCATGGTTCACGATGAGGCGGTGTTCTTAGCCTCTAGATAAGCTAAGCGAGCCAGCCCAGATACCATGTGAGCACCATGACAAGAACTGAGTTGGGAATGATTTAATGGTCTGAAGACTTTTTCAAATTAACCATTTATATCAGTAATAAGCTTGAGATAACATTCATTGATTATTTATGCTTAAAAGATTCCTCATTTCCGCTGCAAGCTAGAAATCTGCTTGCAGTTTTTCATAGAAAAGAATACATAGCATTCAAAGTCCTTGCTTTTGTCTCAACTCTATTAAGCAACAATATGCACTGGCATTAGCTAATTGAACTTTACTTTCAGCAGGAAATTCCTCGCTTCATTTTTATCATTTAGAAAATGTGAAATTTGATTAGCTCACGTAGCACCATGGGATCTGCGGAAGGAGTGGGAAGAAATTGCTCTTATTGCAGAGGCCAATGCATTAACAGGTGCCACAGCCAAAATAATTAATTGAATACATGGAGGAGTGATTAAGGACTTCTGGGTTGCAGTGATTCATGGCACATGGGAGCTCAGTGAGTCGCTAGAGACAATAGAAAGGGTACGACTGTCCAGTGGTTTTTACATTTAATTTTGTTTTTACATTATATTTAAGCAGCTATACATTTATGAGTTGCAAACCTCTTGTGTTTGTTTTCTTCTGTCTGTAATTAGAGTGTAGCAACATTCTTATTAATTTATTCAAATTGGAGTTACCCATTTAAATTCAGATCTTTGGCCTACTGCAGCAAACCTCTTATTGAATAAAAGCTACTCTACATACAATGTGCAACAGAAGACATAAGGAAAAAAATGTTTTATTAAGAGTGACACCGAAACATGAAAACTGTTTTCTAATATCTGGTTGAATAAAAATGCATCTTGGTTTCTAACTATTAAAAGTTATTTAAAAAGGATTGTTTCAAAATCTGGCTGCACAGTGGCGCAGTTGGTAGCACTGTTGACTTGCAGCAAGAAGGTCCTGGGTTCGAATCCTGGCCTGGGGTCTTTCTGCATGGAGTTTGCATGTTCTCCCTGTGCATGCGTGGGTTCTCTCCGGGCACTCCGGCTTCCTCCCACAGTCCAAAAACATGTTAGGTGAATTGGTTTCTCTAAAATTGCCCTTAGGTATGAGTGTGTGCATGTATGGTTGTTTGTCCTGTATGTCTCTGTGTTGCCCTGCCCTGCCCTGCGATGGACTGGCGAACTGTCCAGGGTTTACCCCACCTCTCGCCCCTTGACCGCTGGAGATAGGCACCAGCCCCCCCGCAACCCTGCATTAGGATGGACGGGTATAGAAAATGGATGGATGGATGTTTCAAAATCTCAAAAAAATCACTGACTAAAGTTCTTTTCAAAAAATGCTAGAGAAAATGCTAAAATGACTACAGTTCTTTTTAGGCTGTATGAGTGTAGAGTATGGGCTGTCTTGTCCCCATCTGTTGCTGTGTGCTGCTAGTCAACTGACTGAAAAAAGTTGCTGTGCTCCTCACAATACGTACTTGAAAACTTCTAATTCTAGTGTTTATTTAACTTTTTTTATTTAAATATTTTTGCTAAAATAAAGGCATTAATATTAACATTAAATAAATTAGCAATAGGAATAATAAATTGTGTTTCTGTTTCAGCTGCTTAATGCCTCAGTTTATTTACAAACATGTAATAGATCAAATTATTATTTTTGCTGTCAAATTTATTATATAATAGTTTGAATATTAAACATACAATAGATATAGTTCGTCATTTATAAAGAAAATTTCTTAAAAATAGTCAAATGCTGGTATAACACTAACCACTAGATGGCAGCAAAGTGCTCTAAGTATGATCTGAGATGTGCATTAAATATGCATTAACACGCATTAGTGATTCAATGATTTACTAAAATATTCTATGAGGGGTTAAATGATGGCAATAAGTACATATATTGGTTCTGTTGGGGTTGTTTGTGTGTATGCAAAAATCACGATACAGTAAAATTATTATATTTTTACTCAAAGTTTTTAATACCATGAATCCAATTCCGGCTCAAATCGAGTGCACAGCAGTCATGGCATGGGTTCTACTCCAAAGGAAAACTTTTATCAGCAAACATACAAGCCATTCATAGAAAATGTATGTTTTCTTTCTAGACTTGATTACACCTCCTCCTCTTAGTTTGACCTAATTGAAAAAACACTTTCTAGATATATTACAATAACTAACTCTTGCTCAGTGAATTGAACCTTCACAAGCGATGTTTGTAGCTTGAACATGTTGCTTTTTCGTAAACAAACAGGGAAAAAAAAGTTTTTTGCTGTTTTTAAGCTGTCAGTGAAACTGAAAATTGATTGATTCTAGTCCATCGGTGCACCTGTGCTCCTTACCTTTTTATCAGACAAGAGATAGTAGATTTAAAAACCATACTATCTTAAGACCATTAAAATGCTATTATTTTATTTGCATCTTCAGCTTTTTTTAGATACTCGAGTTGGAGAGCAGTTGTCTTAAAGACAATCGCATCATGAACGTTCAGACTAGGCACGGTACTTATTTCCTGTTCTCCACCTTTACTGATAGGCCAAGCATAAGACGTGGAAGAAAGTGATATGGAAACCTCAAAGGTAGGCTATGACTCAACAAATATAAGGCACTTCACAAAGCAGATATATTTTAATTGGATATATGTGCTTCATTAAAGAAAAGATCATCAATGATGCATTTACTCGTATCTACTACGTTTAGCTTATATGGAAATTTAGTTCTTATTTTATTTACAGGACAGAAAGCCTTGGTATTAACCTGTCATATATGAGAATGTATTTTTAATAGCTACTGAAAGAGGGAGTCGTTTTGGCATTGGAACCTAGAAAAACTATCTCCCAACTACTTCTTCCTGGCCTTAGATTTCACTGAGCAAGATCCCGGAACAAACCTGCTGATGCATCATTCACTGATATGCTCTCAGCATTGTCCTTTACAGGAGCACATCTACGTAATGTGAAACTGAGCTTGTTTTAGCTTTAGTGTGACTCTCAAACAGATAGAAATCTTAACTGATGAAGCACTGATTGAAATAATAAAACTATGTCTTTGATGTGTGGAGATGAAACTGCAAGATCCCTCTCTCTGTATAATCCAATGTCATTAAATGTTATAGAAGATTATATTCTCAATACAGCATGAAAAGGCTAGTTTAAGGCTTTTTAAAAACTGCTCCCAGAAGTGTTAGTAATTCTAGAGGACACTGTACATATCATCTTCTTTGGTCTATCAATTACTGCCATTACTATCCAGAAAGCCTTCTGCAATCAAAGCAGAATATGTGAAAATGTTAGTGGCACAGAGGGAGGTTGAATACTTCTGAATGTAGAATTACCGGGCTGAAGCCCAGTTTTGTGAAATACATTTCAATTAAAATTTAATTCAAAAATACAATAATGATAATAATTTATACCAAAGATAAATTAAATGTTGTTGAGACTCATATTATCCATGTATCTTCAAAGACTCGTGGTAGATGTTGAAGCTGTGTGCAAGAAGGAGAACCGGTCTTGCAACAAATCGGATGAGGCCTCTGACAGAAGACTGTTTCTGTATGACAGTCTCATAACTGTCATGGCATGCTAGCACCTCAATTTCCAGGTAGCAGAGATGATATTCCATAGTACCATGTGTTGAATAGCACGATCATTTGTTGGTAACCACACTTGATTTTCTTTTGGCGCTCCTCTTTAAATCTCTGTCTGGCCGTATGGTTCGAAAGTCGGGCAGAGAGATGTTGGGAGTTGAGAATATTCCTCATCAGATTAATGGAAGAGATGGTTTGAAATTCCTTTTTTTCTCTCTCTGGTTTTTGGTCCTGCTCTGCGTCCAAAAAGCCTTCTTTTCAATTACTCAGGGTTTAAAGGTCATAGGTCAGGTATTATTATAATTTATTTCAAAAAGGTTTTTAGCACCTATTGGTTTTAAGTTATGATTATGCAACAATTGCTAAAATTTTGGCTGGGTGATTTGGTACCCAATTTTGTCTAGCATAACGATGATGTACATTTTTGATCAACCTCCTTTTTGTAAGGGGAGGCTCTCAGCCATATCTGGCTCAGATTCATAGTAACCTTCCTTTATTGTGTAATGATGGTATTAAGGCAGCAATGTTTACTTGGAAAGTAAAAAGACAGATTGTCAGACTTTCCAGAAGCAGCTACTTTCTACATGAAAAAATAGCTTGTTCTTGCAGCCTACCAAACCAATGCTTTTATTCAGTTTAAGTACACATAATAATAATAAAATTGCATAACTTTTCCTATTTGTCAAAATTTATGAAATTGTCTTTTTAGTCACTGGTGCATAAGTTAAATTAACTGAACTGATCTTAGCAGTAGATAAATTAGAGGTTCTAAACTTCATTGGATGTAGGAAGCACACCTGCTTTTTAGGGCACATCTGAGTATAGTTTGCTCCTTTTGCCAATTTCTAAAACCAATCCATGCCCACATGCAGTCATTTCATTTCCATCATTTCACACTGTAGACATATCAATGTAAACGTTTGTACTTAAATTATTATGTAGCACTTTATTTCTCTTGGTTCATAAGTATTTTTGATTATTTTTGAGATGACTTAAAAGAAAATGCTCACTTTGGAAAAAATATACCATGATAAAGGATTTCCAAAATATTTTTTTCTATTTTTAATGTGATGTAATGTTCAAAATGTAACTTAAAAACAAATAAATATTTAACAGTCTTGTTGCTTAAGTCCACACACCCTTGAACTAATACATTGTTGATTCAATTTCTGCTCTCAGGTGTGTATTGGAAAGCTACATCGTAGCTAGGCAATATTTGCCTTTCAAATGTTCTTCAAATCTCACAGTGTGAGCACAGTGTGTAGCCCTCTTAAGGTTACCTCACTGACCTTCTGTAATATTTACTTCTGGAATCTGGCTATGTCATTCCAGATCTTTATTAATTTTCTTCTTTTGCTGTTTTGGATCTACACTTTTAGTCATTGTTACGATGGAGGGTACAATTTTCTTTGTCTTTAACTTTCAGGGAGAGGCATGAAGGTTTTGGGTGAAAACTGACCAGTTTAGAGCTGTTCATGATGTCATTCATATTGATAAAAGGTTCAAAATTAAAAAAAGTCACCCCAGTCAATTGCTGCATTTCATTGTGGGAATGGTGTTCTGTTGCTGATGTGCTTGTGGACAAAGGTTCAAGCGTGACTTCATCCGACCATACGATTGTGAGACTTTTTTTTTTTCCTTTTGGCCTAGATGTTTTCTTCGAAAGAAAGAATCTTCTGTCTTTCAACCCTACAGCTTTGTCCAAAGATGTATAGAATACGAGAGATTATTGTCACGTGTAGAACACAATTAGTACGAACAAAATATTCTGCCACCACCTTCAGTGTTGCTGTCAGGCTCTAGACAGCTTCTCTGTCTTGTTTTCATCTTGTCTTACTATTATTCATTGGTCCTTGTTTTCATAATGCCACTACTGTCCCATTTTATTCTCTGTTTATTGATAACTGTCTTTACTGTGCTTGGGTATATATGTAATGCTGTTCTTTTTTTCTTTTTTCCTCACTGACACCATTGTAACCTCTCTGCAAATAATGGCTTTGGCTAAAGGATAAAATAAGTAAATACCAAAAATATTTCCCAGATTTGTTTTCTCCAGTTAAAAGATACAGAATATACAGTAGGTCACCTTAAAGGTGGAAAAAATTCTTAAATTATGATCAGATTTTTCAAATCGGAACAAGCTGGAAGTTTAACAGTGATGTCTAAGCTACAGATATGTATTCCGATTCTTGTTTATTCCACTTGGCTCAAATAAAATATAAGAGATGGGGCATCATGTGGCGTAGCGGTAGAGCAGGCGCCCCATATGCAGAGGTTACAGTCCTCGATGCAACTGTCCTGGGTTCAATTCCCGACTTCCGAACCTGTGCCACATGTCTGCCCCCCTCTCTCTCCCAATTCCTGTCAATCAACTATCAAATAAAGGCCACTCCTGCCAACAAAATCTTTAAAAAAATATATTTAAAATATATATGAGATTATCAGCCTTGATCAAACCAAAAATAATTATCAGTGTTAAAAAAACACAATTCTATAGATTAGAGCAAAAAAATGTATGTCATCAGTTGTCAAAAAGATTTGATATCCCCAAAAATAGTAACAAGCTAACAAAACTGAAAGAGTTTAAACCTGCAAAGAGGAGATGAGACCAAAATCGGCTAAATGTACAAACAATTTTATGACCGTATTTGTTTTTCTCAGGGATTAGCCACTTGACTGATTGAAGATACGAAATGGTGAATGCAACGCTATCTGAGGCGCAAACTGATTTTTATGGACCACCAGTGTCCTATCATGAGGCTCGTTACATTGAGGATTTATCTTCAAATGCGTTTGTGTCTGGCTGAAAACCGCAGCAAAGAACCATATGTGTCTGTGAAGCAGCAGGTCGGACTGATCCCGACTTTGATGGTTGGAGCACCATCTCTGAGGCAACAGCTCTGACTTACTGGATGGAGGGGTCAATCAATATCTCCCCTACCATTCCCTTATCTCATCACTCTTCCGAAGCCAAACCTTTAATATAAAAGCTTTCCTCATTCGATCCTGAGGCTGAAAAGTCTCTGCCACCAGTGTGCCACTGATAAATTTATTAACACAGAACTACAGTAAATGCTGGGCTTTCTCTTGGAAATGCTGTGTACAAGAGATGTTTTTTTTAAATCCATATTGGTTTGACTGTTGCTTATTATTAAAATGCCACTAGCAACTATACTTTCCACCATAATCTCTCATTCTGTCAGATTTTATTATTGTGTGGCAAGAAGACTCTCTTTGTAATAAGGAACGGTGAAAAAAGATAAGGGGACAATGCAGACTATAGAGGTGCACCTAAAAAAAATTTGAATACAATCAAATGGTTAATGTATTTCAGTAATTCAGATTAAAAAAAAAGATTAAGCTCATATAGAGTGATACATTTAAACAATTGGAATGTTAAATTTTGTTGATTGGGGCTTGTAGCTAACAAAAGCCAACATCCCGATTCTCATAAAATTAGACAAATACAGTATAAGATCAATAAAGCAAGGATTTTTAATACAGTCATATCAGCGTACTAAAAAGTATATCCATGTACTGTACACCAGTGGTCCCCAACCGTGGTCCTCAGGGCCCTCTGTCCTGCATGCTTTAGATGTTTCCACACTCCAGCACAAATGATTCAAATGATTGTGTTACCCCCTTAACATGCCTCCCATTTCTACAGCTGCAGTCCACACCTTGTGAATCTCTACTAAGCTCGTGAAAGGACTTTGCAATCCTCTCAAAACTGTGGTTATTCCTTTTGCTTGTGTAACTTGTTTTAACCACCCTTTTTCCTTCCACACAACTTTCCATTTATGTGGTTGGATACAGTATTCTATGAGCTGTGAGCTTCTTTAGTGCTGATTTTTTGTGGCTTTCTAATAAGGATGGTCAATATGGGAAAAAAAAAAGGTCACATAACATTTTTTTGTGTATTAGTGAGCTCACAGTTTTTTCAACATTTCCCTACATAAAACTCACTATTTCTTAGGGAGAAGAGCATTTCTAACTCTATTCCAATCAGTTTGCGCAAATTTACCAACTTGTGTCAAACAGAGTTGTCTTATTAGGACAATTTTTTGTGCATTTTTAGGGCATGAAGGGCACTGTAACTCAAACCGTTTTGTCTAACTCAAAACAACTTATTTTACTTTAAGAACTAAAAAAACCATCATTCAGCTAGTTAGCTCTTGTGCCCTTACGCTTATTAATTGGAGGCAAATGTTACACAGTTATTGCTTGTGAATCAGCAATTATCAGTTTAGCTTCAGCACCAATGTTACCATTATTATTATTATTAGTGTAGTTCGCTTTGATATTTTTAAATAATTTTATCACACACTTGCCAGAACACTCAGAATGATTTTTGTATCAAACTATATGTACCAGGTCTTCCCCCAGAACACACATTGCATCAAGCATTCAGACTGTTGTGACTTTATTAGCAGTGAGGATACTGTAAGTGGTTTGAATTATCTTTATGCTATTTGAAGTTCAGAACCCTTTATATCTGAATGAGGCTCTTATTGTAAAGACTTTTTTTCTTATTGAAGCTATAATTATACATCATCGTAAAATCATTTTTGCTGTTCTACGCAGTGCAATCAGTTCTTGAGATGTGATTCTGGCAGTCAAAAAATCTGACCTGGTAACCAGTTAAACAGGAAACCCAGACCATCCACCTACATTTTTATTAACTCACCATTAGCCTCCAGGTGCCATGTGAAGGCCTGATGACCTGTCCAGGGTGTACTCCACCTCTCGCCCAATGACTGCTGGAGATAGGCACAATCCCCTCCCCACAGCCCTGCAAGGATAAGTGGGTTTAGATAATGGATAGATGTATGGCCTTCAGGATGCCAGTAGCAGCTGGAGGAGAGGGCTACTTCTGTAGTTTCCCTGTAAAACATAGTGAGGACAAAACATCTTCAGAAATCATTCTGAATCTTTGAATTTCATTTTTAAAAATTAAATCATTAAAATAAATGAACATTTTAATGACCTATTTTATCGAGGTGCACCTGAATATCATTTTTAATGAAAATAATATTAAATGATGCAATTTTGTTGTGTTTTTAAACCTAAGAGTTGTAAATGATTTATGATGACCTGATTTATAGGAAATTCAGTATCAACCGATTCATTTAATATTGAACAGTGAGCCCAGTTAAAACCTTCCCAAAAGCAACTCTGGCGAACGGGCTATGTTACAATGGGTCTGGCTGTAGACTAATTCTTGAAAGATCAGCAAAACCTGATCTGTGTGTCTCATGGCATCATTTCTCTGTTCAAGGCAGCTGGGTACTGCTTGAAAAGCTCAGGGTCAGGGAGAGGATGAGTCAGAAGGAAAACTATTGACAATAAAGTATTGCAACCACATTCTGAGCCAGGAGAAAAGCAGGGTAGACTAGAGCGTAACTCTCCCCATTCAAAATGTAATCTGATTTGTTTTCTTTCTCTCCTTTTTCCATCATTGCTTGTATTAGGTAGAGATGTACTAAGCAGGATTTTCCTCACGAAAACTGATTTCCAATCTTCTTTCAAATTTGAACATTTACATTTCTTCCCCTCACATAAAGTGGTAGCTTTAAATCCAAAACAAAATAAAAGTAATAGAAAGTGATGACCATTTATGCATCAAAGCATTTGTCTATAACTTTCAGCTGATTATTATTAAACTGGTAATCAAGTGTATTAGAAAAAAAATGCTTGTGGTCGATGCATTCATAGATGAAGAATTGAAGGAGTTCTTGGTTTTGATGCATTTTATCTAGAGGAAAAAATTGGATTTTTCATAACTTGATGTGATTTATGTGGGATCATTTTAAATCTGTAAAGCACTTTGAGTGGCAATCTTTGTATGAAAAGCGCTTTATAAATAATGTTTGATTGATTGACCTACCAATCATTGGTCAGAGCTTATTCAGAAATTATTGGCTGATTCTAATTTATGTCTAGTTGATTAGTGAAGCATGTGTATGTCTGCATTTGTGTCTTGTATGAGTCGATGATATAATGATTACAACACAAATGCAAACAAATATGTTGCAATGTAGAGGGAAATAAAGTTAATGCTGTTTTTTAACTCTACATCTGGCCCAACATTTACGGGAAAAGCTGATTTGCTAACTCACCCGCAAACTTTACAAATCACATTTTTAAACACCCGTGCATGTTTTTAAAGGAGCAGCCGTCATTACCTGCAGAGTTCAAGTAAACATCTGAATCTCAGGAAATACATGTGATTGTTTCTTCTTTGAAGAGACACTCATGCGTCATGATCCAACTAATTGCATCTGTATTTTTTACACGTTATTGCAATAAAGAAACATCCGCCCTTCCCCGACACAACAAACTTTTGAATCTGTGTTCAAATAGGGTTTAATTTTAGGATAGCTCTTTGACATTCTTTAAATAAAACACAATGATGTTGTTTTGTTATTGTCTGTTCAAAAATAAACGTTTTGTCAAAATGGCAAAAATAAAGAAATGTCGAGCAAAGTCATTGTCAGTGAATCTACTACTGTGTGTGTGTGTATCGTCATATTAGAGCAGCTTGTACAATTTTTTTTAAACTGTCCAGACCAGTGTAAAACAGTATTCTTTGTATCAGTACTGAGTGTTGTCAGTACCAAAACCTTTGTTTGTTAGAAATAAAAGTTAAACCACGATAATCTATTATTAATTAATCTGTTATTATGCTTATCCAGCATTAATATAATATCTGTTGGATATTGTTAGATTTATACCCTTAGTTGGTTTAGGTGCATTAGCCCATATAGTAAAAGGATTATTAGCAAGCTATTTCTTTTCCTGTTCTTCTTGTTTTTATGCTTTGTTTAGTAAGGATGGAGATGTGCGTTGGAGTTTGCTGTTAAAGAAACACTGACCTATTTTTGGGTCGCTTGCTGCAGCAAAAAACAGGAAGTAAATCACTTTTTTTTCAAAAAGCAGGCCTTTAATGTCAGCACATTTTGTACTTTGTTCTTTTTTTCATAGCCCACGTGACAGACCAGCAGAAGGCCATCTGTTTTACTTTATTTGTTGATAAACCCTCAACCCTGCATTTAAGGGTTGTTTGTCAGCTTAGCATTAAATATCTCTAGTCCTTACAGTGTTGGTCTAGAATTTGAATTTAATTGGTGCCATCGTTTATTATTTTATCTTCTAGTCTTTCTATTACCTCACAGCTTTTATATTCTTGTCAAATGTTCACCATGTATCTTTGAAATACTATTAGATTTGCTAATACTGCGTCCAAAGCTGATGTCTGCTGTATATCACTGTTTGATGTTTGCGTCTGTTCATTCTTACTGGTAGATGTCACACAAGTGCGTGACTTATATGTTGCCTCTTGAAATCTTTGTTGTGTGAATGGTTCTCTGTCCCTTGTGTCTCCCTGTGATGGATTGGCAACCTGTCCAGGCTGTGCTCTGCCTCTTGCACTTTGATCACTGGCTCTAGGCACCAGCCCCACCACTATAAGCATTAAGCAGGTATAGAAAATTAATTAATGTTTTTTGGATTAAGATAACAAAGAGTTGTGATCAAATGAGATCACTGTGTTTTTGTGCCTTTTTACTAGATTTATTTTATTTATTTTTTACATGTCCTGTCTGGAAGTGTGGCACTCAGAATTGTTGTCTGAGTACCAAGTAGAAGCCCACCAGATTTACTTTCGCAAGTGGAGCACTATGGCTTTTGCTATAGTACTCCACTTGATATATGTGTAAAAAAAACTTTATTAGAAATTGCTGTGGTTTGTTTTCTAATATTATGGACACGGAAACAGAAAATAAAGGGGTAAAAAGGAAGTAGTTGAAGAGAGGTAGGAAAAAAAGTTAAGAGGGAGAAGGTCAAGAAATAAGAAATACTTTATTGATCCCACAGGGGGAAATTCACATAAGACATAAGAGAGGAAGGGGAATAAAGAAAATACAAGAAAACATCCTAGTCTGCTTCTACACCTGCAGGGCGGTAAAGAGAGAGAAAAAAAACAATGATAAAACAAACCAAACAATGTGAACTGAGAACTACACAACCACAACCCACAAACAGATATATCAATACAAAAACAGCGTCACCGCAAAGCTTATGGTCCCGATTATTACAAGATCTGGTTGTAACCTCAGGCCTAAGGAGGCATCTGTAAACACCTGAATCCCCACACCTGTGTGCATGTGGGGGTGGGGGTGGGCAGTTGCATATCTGCTCCCTCCTCCTCTGTGCCTTGTCTCTGTCTGGCCTGCTGCTCTTGCCTTGTCACATCTATCTGGAGCATCTCTCTGCATTTTTCCTCAGAGGTTTTAACCACCTTTACTATGGATTTAGAAGCTGGTCTCTAAATGCAATGGAGCAAATATTCTCTAATCGAAGAACGGGTCCTGGGGAGCCCTCTTGTCCTGGCAGTACACTTCCGGGCGGTTACATTATGGATTCTTGGGAAAAGTGGAAGATTATATGTCTGTCGTTGCTGTCCATCGAGGATGTGGAACATATCTATATGGATTAATGGTAGCTGGGTTTTTGCTGTTTAGAGCGGGTGGATTCCTGGTTTATCGCAAACTTCAACAGGTGTCAGCAGCAATTGGGAAGCTCCCTGAACAACATGAAGGAATGTGTCGGGCTTTAAGTATTCAGACTCGAACGTTAAATGAACTAAGCCGTGGGTAGGCTGCGATGTCTGAACTTATTCGTGGAATGGAAACCAACTTGGAGAAACTTTCAGACTGGCTTGGTGGAAACTGACCCCTTGATTTGGCCATGAGACAACTGAAAGACTTTAAGGCAGACAAAACAGAGCTCCTGTCTGAAACCAAAACAATCACTGCTATTTGTAATTTGTCTCCCTGTGCTGGCCTTTAGACTGGCAAAGAAAAGCTCATCAGGAGGACAATTCTGGCAGTAGCTCCTTGCGCACTCTCCCCCGCTCTTTACATGGGACGGAGTGAGAGTTCACTACTACTGACGCACACAAGCATGCACGTTTATGCTAACCCTAACCCTAACCCTTCACTACAATCACAGACGTGCACGCATTCCTGAATCTCAACCATCCCTCGGGGATTAATAAAGTATTTCTGATTCTGATTATTATTATGTTTGTCTTTAGTTTAAATATAAATGTTGGGCTGTGTAAATGAAGAAAAAAATAACATAATAATGAAAAATAACTTAACAGGATTTTTGATGTTTTCCAGCCAGAGGCACAGAGAATGTTTCACTAGGAAAGAGAATGAATTGGTTTAACATTAAACTTTATTCCTATGATGTAACTATTATTATTAAAATCAAGCTGATACACACTGAGAAGAGTAGAACCAGACTTTTAGAGTTAGGTCCATCTCTCAGAAAACACTGATGAAAGTCTTTAAATGGGAACTGAAGGAGGCCAAATTGACTACAATAAGCATTTAAAAGGCTACATGCCAAAATACTGAGCATGAGGGAGGTGCAAACTCTTGCCTTGGGCTCTTTGTGTTATTTGGTATCGCTATATGTATGTATATATATATATATATATATATATATATATATAGATAGATTTGTGTTATTTGGTATCGCTACACACAAATTAATATGTAATATAGTATTAGATAAATGTTTCATCTTCAATGTTGTACCTTTGTGAAATCAGGTCATTTTTGTTACAGTTTGTGAACTTTTGTCTTTTTAAAAGCTTGTTTTTGTTTTGTTTGTTTGTTTGCATATAAATGTACTTTTCCTCTTCCATCACTGTGCCCTTCAGAACCCATATTATCCAACACGGTCAATTCATCAATACTTAAATTGCCTGCCAGCAGCATGATCACCCATTCATTTAACCAACAGCATGGGAAATAAAAGTCTTATTTTTGTCCTTTTTTAATGGAAAACAGCTGAAATTATAATATGTGTTGTGCTAAAGAGAAAAGAACGTCTACCAGACACAATGGGGGAGCCAAACTCCACCAGCCTATCCAATCCCACAAAGCAGTGTAGAAGGATTATTCCAGATTATCTGTCAATGCTATTCTTGGACATGATTGAAAAATCTCTGCAGCAGACAAGGATTCAGGGAATACTGAAAGAACAGAAATAACATGACTTTTGTAGTAAATAATTTGTGTAATTGTACAGCATCTGCATCATAATTGATTAAAGGGTAAAATCAGGAATAATGTACATGTTTCAAATACCAAAATAAATAACATTACTGACTTATGTATAGGTGCTATAGAGGATCTCTTTGTCTATCTACAATATGTTGTATTGCTAAATTATTACCAGTGTAAATGCTGATATAAATGCACGGTCCTTTTTAAATAGAATAGGCAGAATCAACATAATTTTACGTAAATTACCTACAATTTCATCTACTTTATCATAGGATAACTACAATTTATTCTTAATCCACTCTTGTCTTTTTACCCAAAAAATAAATAAAAAATACTTAAGCTACTTTAGCCAGCAGGTGGTATCAGTGAGAATAAACAGCTTCCTGACTGTTGAACTTGACTCTGTAAGGAGCTGTCCATTCAGCACCATTCTGTAACAGGTTTCAGGATAGAAAGACTGAGAGAAATTGGGAAAGACTGGAAGATTAGCAATTCAAAATACATTTAGGTTATCAATTACTTATGAAGGCAATGCATTTTCTTATATTCAGATTAACTGAGATTTACTTAAAAGTCATGTCAAAGTCACAGACATTTATATGGGCTGCATTATTAGAGAGAGAGAGAGAGGCAACTATTTTACCCACAGGGCCAGGTTTGCATCCTGTGTGTATGTATATATAACAGAATGTCACAGTGACCCTTTCTTTCTGTTATATTTACCTTGTTTTTGGTAATAATATTGGTAGAAATGAGCAGATCATGCCTCTTGTTGCATCAGACTCATTAAGCTGTGAGAGCTGGGTCAATACATTCCGCTTTTATTGGGTCATGTTTTCATACATGAATTTGGTAATCTCCTCGGATGTTCCTGGAAAACGTGAGCGCATAATTCATGCTAACAATAGGTGCATCACTACTTGGAGTATTATTTGTACACTGTCTATGAAATCCGGGCTATTTGGTGGCATGGACAGAAAAGAGCTAGTCCTTTCTTCAATGTGAGGAGGATCAATGGGTTGATATTCACTGCTAGTATCAAGGTATATGAGATTTTAAAATGTGTTGCTAACATTTTCCAGCTTACATTTCCAAAGGTTTAAAGTCCATTTAGAAGTAAGAAAAAGTGCCAGTGTGGCTTTTGATAGAGTATAGAGCAGTGCTGCAATACCCCTCCTCTACTTGTTGCTGTTCACTTCTGAACAGCAGGAAAAAGGATCCTAAACTTTTGTCTTACTCACAAAAGAGAAAATAATTTGTCTTGGAAAAATTTCTAGTCACGAAAAAGACAGTCAGCCATGGTGTCTCTTAGAACTGTAGCACTGTTTCAGTTGACAAGGAGAGAGTGGCCTGTATGTGAAAAAAGTCACTAGAGGTTGGCCATCCAAGCAGATAACCCAACCAATTAACAACCTAGTATCAATCGTTTTTACCAGTTTTCTATGAAGTGCTGAATAGGTAGGAGGTGTTTTATTTACTTAAAGGAGCATGGGGCTGAATGAAGAAACTAAACTCACGAGCGAAGCGGGCGGCGCTGCAAGTAACTGCAGCCAGCCGCACGGGAGCGCGCACAAACGCTTCAGAAAAAAACATACCTCTTCACAGTGACGTACTTCTTTTTCTTAGTGCCACTTTTTAGTGGGCTGTGAGTCGTCCTTGGTCGTTTCCCAGTTGCAGAAGAGAAGAATCCATTCTCACAATTAAATCAATGGAGGTCTGCGACCATTTTTCTTCTTCTTTTAAAGCTGTCGAGAACCCGCAAGCCGTGTCAATTGACGTCACATCCGTAGCACAGCGCGGGAAATTCGAGCTCTGAACTGCAGCACGTGTTGCAGCCCACAGCCAGTTTAAGAAAATGGAGCGATACGTGGGTGGGGTCATTCTTTTTGGTTTATAACGCTTCATCACCCAACAGCATTAAAAAACTGGACATGGATGTTTATTTTATTTACAAATCCTGCCCCCTGTTCCTTTAAAACTAACTTTAGCCTGTGTTTATTATTATTTACGTTTTTCGGTAATCCAATTAACTAAGAGGTATAGGTAACTTTATTTTAACTTTAATAATAAATATGCTAGTTTGGCAGCAGTAGGAGTTGCTTTTTATGATTTAATTAAATGAATTTAATCAGAGCATACATTTTTTGTTGAAAATATGTTTCATAATTCTGTGATACTGTGAATTTTCATAGTTGTCAAACCACAAGAGTCTTATGCCGGAACATGGCTACTCGTATTTCTCACAAAGAGCAGAAATGTTCTTTTATGGCCTCGACAAAACAGTATATTATTTTGCTCAAAACGCATTTAGGAGTTGCTGTACTTTAAATGTCATTAAAATTATACAGATGTTATTTTTACTTTAATAACAAATGTGTTAGGCTTGCAGCTGTAGGAACAATTGTTACTATTACACCCTAGACAGTTCACCACTCCATCGCAGGGCCACTATACTATAGATGTGTTGTTACTATAAGAAGTAAGATGTTTACATTGATTGCTTTGGATCCGTTTTAAACTGCTTGGACTGTATAAAAACTTAAGCTAAGGCAAAAGGACAGAGGTGCACACATCTTCAGCTCTTTCACATCTTGTCCTGTAGCAGAAAAACACCACTGTATATCCCATACCACCCACTCTGCCTGAACATCATCTTTTTTTTTGGTAATGAGCCATTTCACTATCGGCCAGTTATCAAATCACTCTCTTAGATAGACCAGCATCTGATAAAAGCTCTGCATGTGAATGAAACTCAGTGACTCAGCAGGCAAAGCCCAATGAACATAATAACCAGAACTTTAAACAGGACTGTAAAAAAAGTGATTACTAATTGCTTTGCTGGATGCAGTAACTACAAAACAAAAGAACACACGATAAAACAAGCTGAGTTGCATCTTAAACCAGATATTTAACCAAGATATGTTTTTTAAGGCTAAATATATTGTTTCTCTCGATATGGTTGAATTTACAGGGGACATTTTTAGAAAACTAAAAAGGAAGAATTTGCTTCAGTCTGACATCAGAATGGCTGGTTGCTCCCTGACCTTATTATGTCTGTCACATTATAGATTAGTTATAATAAGGTGAAAACACTCACTCGTGATTCGAACCATTTCTTTTCACATGTTAAAGGAAAGGAAACCAGTGTTCCTACAAACGTCTACTTTTTTATTTCTACATAATTAAGTAAATCAATGTGTCTAGGAGCTTTTCATTTGTAACTGATGTCTTTCTGTGTCCCTGGGATATAAATATGACAATACACAGAGACCCATTTCATAGCCACTCTTTAAAGTGGGAAAACGAGACCAGATCATTGTAGTAAGGCAGATGCGTGTTGATTGTCACAAGTTAGAAAATGGTGACAAAGAAAACTTTTTTCCCTTGAGCATCTCCATATTTACAATAGGAGGAAGAATTAAGTCCAGTTTTAAATAGCTGGAACTCTGGCAAACAAGGCAGGACAAGGAGCTGAGTTTACCTTGCCACCACACACAGTAAGGAGGCTGATGAGAGAACCTCCACTTTTTTTTCTTTCTTTTTTTTTTGAGGAGTGGGATCAAAAACCATTGTGGTGCCATTTAACTTGTGTTTTTAATTTCCCAGAGCACTGCTGTGTTTAAATTTAAAAAATGTAGCATATTTGCAGGATTGGTCTGATTTGAACTTGAAGAACCTAGGATTTTTGTCCCGTATGCTTACTGCAGTTTTTCTTTTTTTTTACTTTAAAACCTGAATCCTCAAGCCTAATTTGTCTTTCACTGCCCTTCCTTTTTGTCTTTATGTGAACAAGGGAGGCATCAGACTTCATCAATAACCAGTTGACATAAACTTAAACTGATAAAGTCGATTGTAGGTTGAGTAAGTTATGAAAGTATTGTAGGTTTTCTTATTTGTTGTCTTTCAATGGCATTGTGAGGGGCGGGGTTGCAGGTCATTGAGCTACAGAGCTACAGATAGAGACTGCCATCAAGTCTTTTGTATTGGATCTGTCAGGTTTATCTTTGAGAGGAATAGAGGAAGGGAGCCATCTAGGGAAAAGGGCAAAGTGAACAGGAGGGAGGGAGGGTGGGAAGAGATCCTGCGCCTGCTCACTGTGAGCACAGCAAGTGCAGCTCTCATCCGCTGCGGAGGCTGAGGCTGATACAGACGGAGTTTGAGTGAGCAAACAGAAGCTCGGAGGAACCGTGTGGAGCACGACCTGAAGGGAAACACAGTCAAAAAGGATCAGGAACGAGCCATGTTTGCATCAATTTGCAATCCCTAAAACCTCCCAGCCTCTGCGTCATACTGCAGTTTGTGCTGCGAATGTTGCAGTGCGGGTCACCTCCTTTTCTTTTAGGAAAACCAAAGAAGCCCGGGGAGGTGTGAGTTTCTGGCACAAGTGCTGAGCACTGCGGCACCTTGATTCAAGCAAAGGAATGTAGCAGACAGGCTGGATGAAGCTCAGGATCATCTCTCCAGACTTTAGTCCTCTACAGTCCATCAGTCTCTGCTTCTGATCCTCCCTTCCTCCTCTGTGCATTTCTCTGGCTTTGTATGGGAGGTAAGGCGCTGGCAGTCTGTCAGTCATCATGCGGCGGTATGAACGGGCAGCCCTGTGCCCACAACGAGCTATGGACATCAGACAATCCTCACTGTACTAATGAAAGGCTTCAAGCTCGCCTGGTAAGAATAAGCAGAGCAGAAGCAGATGTGATCTGTTGCTCTGATTGTGTCTTTTAAAGTGCAAGTGTTGTTGTGTGTAGCATTAAGGCTATCACGTATGCATAGCACAACTTAGCCAGGGGCAAGACGTCTGTGACTGTTTTCTGCCCAAAGTCCATCTAATGCTGCATATTCTTTAAACAAAGGTCACATTCGTGCAATTTTGCTTGTGCTTTCGTTATTAATGTCTCGACTGCATACTGGTGTAATGAGGGCTAGGTCAGGACCGGTAGGCTGTGACCAGGCTGTGCACATCTAGTGTGAACTCCATGTAGCGTGCCTTTTTCCACTCTGATTCCAGCGACCCTGCACTGCTCCCCTCTGGCTGGCTCAGTGTGAGCAGAGCAGCTGAGGAAAAGCGCTCACGTGGCCGCCTGGAAGAGAGCTGGCACATGCTCCATCTGTCTCTCCCCGGCGTTCCCGCTTGCATGTTTCCCTGTCTCATCACATCACATGGACAAAAAAAAAACCCACAGCCATGTGGACTTTGGTTCACTTTCTTTTTTGAACCCGTTTTGCCAAAGTGCTCCATCATCCGTTCTTTTATCTTTTCAGTCCCCCCCTGCAATTCTTCATGCCCCTCCTCCTCTTCCTCTAGCTTGATATTTTTAAAGACGAATTACAGAGCACACCAAAAAAAAGGAAGAAAAAAATAGATGGGGAGCAGTTTCAGCAACGTGCGTCCTGCTTCCTTTCTTCAATTTCAATTTCATGAGGACCTCTTCTTTCCCCATAGGAGTTCTGCTTTTCCCTAAAGCCCCCGTCTCTCTTTTATTATCTCTATATTTGTTCATGTCCTTCCTAATTTCACCCATCTGTCTCCTCTTGTATTATCTTACATGTTTTAGAAATGAGCTAATCCTTCTGTAATTATTTTTTTGATATTCTTTCTTAGCCCTTTAGGATGAATAAGATGTCCTCTGCAAAGTATAGCTTAGTTAGGTAGTGTATCTTCCAGATTATAAGCATAGGTGTTGTGCCCACAATGGACCATAATTACTCTGTAGTGTAGAAACATTGTTCAACCTGAGTCTGTCCTCAGTTAATCTATTTTCTGCACCCTGACATCTACAGGTTAACTTATACCCAACAGCCATCTGTTGGCATCACATGGTACTTGACCTGGAAGGGGACTTGTCTTGCTGATAATCCGTGTATAAATCAAATTATATAACTCCCCGTGCATACATTTCTTCCAAATTCAATACATTTAATTAATAAATTCAGGCATTAATAATAATAATAATAATAATAATTAGTATTATTGTAGGCAAATGTCAAGTTATATACAGTCTACATTTAATAAGAAAGTAAGGCAAGAAGGTGTGCACTTAATGTTCATGTTTTATATTGAAAGGATGAGTAAGAATTGTTAGCCAGTGAATATCATCGGCCATGTGTTTACAAGCAAATGTCCACATTAGTTGTAGGTACATAATGATGACCACATGGATAATTTCAGAAGAAAATCAACATACCTCACCTCTAGCATCTTGCTGTTCAATCACATTCCTAAATATGACTGAAAAAGTATAATTTTCAGTATAAAGGACAAAACCAGAAACTGTTGCTGTTTTTTTAAGGAAATACAGGAGAGATGCATGGAACTTTTGTTTTTAATTCCACTATCATATTTACACATGGCCGTTTTAACCTATTAGTCTTTTAGCCAGTTGCTAAGGCAAACTAACTGGTGAACATTTTCTGAATGTAAAGCTGACCGTTTCTTACTAATTTTGGGCTGAGCATCCTCTTCATGTGGCTATCCTACAACAACAGAGTGGCTTCAGTCAGAGGCTTCTTAAGTTTTGCTGCAACACAGACTGATACAGGAGATCATTTTTGCCTACAGCAATCGGGATCTACAACAGCTCCTTGAAGAATTAAATGGTATAAGATACAACAACACTTAATTTCTCTATGGGATCAATAAAGTAGTTTTGAATTGAATTTTTCTGGATAATAGAGGGATTATTTGTTTATCAACACTGAACTTTTAGATTGCTCCCTGATTCCCATTGTTAATATTTGCAGTTAACTTGCAGCTACAGTTTTGGTTAACTATGTTAGCTTGTTTGTTAGCAATGTCTACGTGATGTGATCTCTGCAGATTGTCGCATGTTTAATCATCTGCTTGTTCCAATCGCTTTTTCTGATTGTTTGCAACCAAAGACATCTTTTGTTTACCTTGAAAAGAATGAGTCGATGAAATGCAAGTTTGTTGTTTTTATCAAAGCAACCATCGGCATAAGACATAATAGCGTCTCTTTTTTTGTGAAGCAGTGCAGGGAGGGACATAGATCGATAATTCCTACAGTCCGCGAGAAGAAACTTTCACATGAAACCACAGATGCTTTTTGGTCACCTATGCTTTTTATGTGACGTGCAAGCACTGAAAGCAACATGGGTTGAATTGTGGGGTAAACGGGTCATTCTGTGCATGTGTTAATTGCGTTAAAAAAATTAATCGCATTAATTTCACAAATTAATCAACCCGCTTTAACATGTTAATTTTGACAGCCCATAGATAGATAGATAGATAGATAGATAGATAGATAGATAGATAGATAGATAGATAGATAGATAGATAGATAGATAGATAGATAGATAGATAGATAGATAGATAGATAGATAGATAGATAGATAGATAGATAGATAGTGCTATTTCCTCGGTGAGTTGGATGTTTATCGAGAGCAGCAGTTAATGATGTGAAAACTTTAAGCTAATACTAGTTGAAGTGTAATATTAGAGGTTGTTAGATAAAAGCTTAGATAATAGCTGTATGAAGCTTTATGAGCTGGTGTAAACAAATTAAATCAAACAAAACTGAAATAGTTTTTTAATGTTTTTTTTTTAAAATGAGGCCTACCTTATTTAAAGAGAAGCTCACTCCGACGTCTTTTCTGGGATGCAAAAAGATGGATGTCAATGGATGTCAATCTTGCCCACTGCCATAGTATCTACTCCAAACCACACACGGAGACACTTACAATAGAGGCAGGTAACTGTTCGATAACAATACATAACTGCTGCATGTTGTTTTACATCCATCGTGATTTTCTAAAGCCTGAGGCCTTGATCTGACTCTGGGCTGAAAAAAAATTAGCCCCAATGAGCATTAATTTGAGTAGGCAAGGTAAGCAATCTGTCAATCACTCTGTACCACTAACTACATGTAATCTAACTGAGCTGTTTGGGCTGGGAAAAGTTAGCCCTTGGGAGAGATTTTGCGGTTTTCTTGTGACGGTTGGGCACCAGGAGTGTAAATTTCACAAAATGTGGTACTATATTTTTCATTTGTGTTTATTAGATGGCTATTTTAACATTTTAATTTTTAATTTTAATAAACATAGGGAGGGGCTTAGCTCTACTAGCCCACTTATACCACCCATCCCTATATATGATACATACTGTGTATCATACACATATGTATAAAAAACCTTTATTAGAAACTGCTTTGAGCTTAATGCAAATGCAATGGCAACAGAGACGAAAAATATAGGGAAAAAGAAAAAAAATTAAGAGAGGTGGGGCAAAAAATTACGAGGGAAAAAGGGAGTTAATAGGAGAGAGGGATAAAGAGAATACTAGAAAACACCCATGATTAGAGATATAATAGTTGTTTTGATGTTTCTTGGCAGATATACAAGGAAAGTCAGACACGTGATTATGTGGGGAGTATTTTTTTTATTAACAGCCTGTTATTATAATACTACAGAAATAGAGTTATTATAATATATGATATATATGATATATATAATATGTAATTTTCATTATCCCTGCATTCCCTGTGTCTCCTTCTTCCTGTTTCATTGTGTTTTTAACCATACCTGCCTGTTTCCTGGTCCTCCGTCTCGCCTGTGTCTTGTTCCTCGTTTCCCCAGCTGTCCTGTGCTTTCCTGATTACCTCATGTGTATTTAAGTGACCATGCTCCTCTCGTCCTTTGCTGTTGTCTTCCATTCTGGTCTTCGTTCGGTCGTACTGTTCCGTGTGCCTCCCATGGTTCTGCCTTTGATCCTCCTCTGCCTTACGGACAGCCTAATATAGACTGGATATCTTCAAAGCTGCCTGGGTCCTAAAACCAATGCCTTCCTGACAGTCATATTACCAAAGAAACTTTATATCTTCTAATAAATGTACACACTGGAGGGTGAAAAACAGCCACAGTTGAATAAATGAATCAATTAATGTTTGTTAACTATAGTATAATTAACTGTAATAACATTAAAAAAGTTTTTACTTAATTTACCAGAATTTGGATTTATGTTAGCTGGGCTACAGTGTACACCTTATTATACATAATATTGAGATATGATGCATCATTTTTTTATAGCAGGTCAATGTGAATAAAAACAGGCTCTCAAAATTCTGATGATATTTGTAAGACTTTATTTAAGATCATAAACACCAAATGAATACATCAATACTGTAAATGATGATTGCTGAAATATAGTTTTATCATTAAAAAGACATTTACACAGCTGTGATGCAGAAGAGTGTTTTGTTATTTTTGCACTATTTGTTGTTTTTTAAGAAAACAATACAAAAAAATGTCAGCTTGCACATTTTTGTTGTGTGTGACAGCAAGGGGAGCAGGGATATTTGTAGGGATTTGGCTAGGGTCCCAGTGTATGGATATTTGCTCTTGGGATAACATTTGGTGTGACTTAAATCTCAACAAACACGCACGCACACACACGCACACGCATGCACACACAACCGCTCAGTCACAGATGTGCACTCACACCCTGCAGCTGCAGCTGTAGCAACACCGAGACCCTAACAGCAGGCTTGAGGCAGAGATTTCTGGCTGCACGTGGCATGGTGGACTAGCCTCTTGTTACTGCTCGACAGTTCAACTGGCAAACTAAGTATACATGCATCACATGACTGCACGCAACTTAACCCATGAATAAAATATTACAAAGGACAATGCAGTGTTTTTTCCTGTTTTTTTCACACAGAACAGTGCAGGAATGGACTGTACAGGGAGGTCTTCCATCAGTCCTTTTGTGGCAATTTAAGAATGCTGTTGTTAGTCTTTGTTGTTTTGCTTTCTTGACACTGCATACATGTGTTTGTCTTCACTATGAATCTTTAACAGGATTCCAGTGAAAATTCCTTCCACGGTCACATCCTCATGCACAAGTGAAAACCCCACATTGAGCCACTAATATCTCTCTGGGCTATTTTAAGCTCAATTTAAAATTGTAGCTCCCAGGCCTCTGCAGCATGAATAATAATTTTCCTATCTGAATGACATTAAAGAGTAGGACGCTGAAGATCTTTCTTTTATTTGATCTACTGGCTCTATAGCAGGTTCTCAAAAATATAAGGGATGTCAGATTTGATTATTAAATTCACACAATGGTAAAAGCCAGAAATGAAATGTTAGGTTTGAACCCAAGTGCATCCTTTGATAAATTTATATGTAGGACTTAAATTCACAGAAGGGTCTCTGCAGTCAGGAGCAACTGCGGTATTGTGTCCCTCATGGCCTCGATTTATTAACTCTCTGTTTCTGCATCTGTTTCATGCTGTTTTCTTTGTTGTTTTTTTTCTTACTGCGTCCTTCCCACAAGTCATCACTGATTATACTCTGCTGTTCCCCACTGCACTTTTCTGGCTGTATTTAATGCAACACACTTTTTTTCTTTTTTGTTCATCTGCAGTGTGACTGAAAATAACATACCTAAAATACCTGTAATTTGCACAGATCCATATATTCAGTGAAAAAACAGGCCTTCTCACAGCACATAATAACCACAGAATGAAGCCCAAAGAAAACATCAAGGGTTGATGGTACCTCAAAAGACAGATAGGTTAATTGGGTCCATCATGTACAATATGTATACCATTATTTAGAACCGGTGTAAATGCAATGGCTTTTTAAAAATTTATGTTGTCATCATGTGAAACAAAAACTGTCATCGCATAGGATAAAGACAAATTCATACCTCTGCCATTTGCTGAGACTGTGTGAACTAATCTGCACCTACCCACTGGGGTCTGCTGGCCCCTTTTGCAGATATCTTTTTGCAGCCCAGATGTTTTGAAACTGCTGACTGTGTGCATCTGGACCAGCATTAAACCCCACAATCAAAAGGTGGCACAGAGTCACACAGCAGAAAAAGAAAACGGTGAGTCTGATCACTTGCAGAAAAAGACAAACCGCACTAACCCTTGTTTTTAAGAATTACATCGCATGAAGATCTACTTTTACCCCAATTTATCGGTCAAAGATGTCATCAGTGTCACATACATCGTTCTCTGCTACAGAATCCACACCATTGACGCTCGAGCATTGCAATAACACTGTCAGAAAATAAAACCCCATTATAATAACTTTACACATTCTTATGCTTTATTTTGACGTACTTTGAACCATTGCAGTTTCACTCACCTCAGCATTTCAAATCCTTAGGGCACCTCCAGTTCATGCACCAGTACCTAATTTATGAAAACTTCAGCAAATAATGATTTGAGCGCTGGGAGGCATGTATAAACAGCGTACAGGGCTGAATGTCATCTCTAGATTTTAGGCTATGAACATGAAAAAAATTACATTTCACAGACTATACTTTTTATTTTAATTTCCCCATGTTTAGACCCACTCAAAGACAATTATAGACAGGCCAAAATATATGACAAGATAAGAAATAGTGTGAATCAGCTTTGCCATTTGCATCTGTGGCCTAAGAGGCATTTGAGATAAACCATTGCAAAGTATAAATGTACATTTTTGGATTTAAATTAGTTAACATGCTTTTCAAAAACAAAGACAATGTTTGCTACATAGATCGGAAAAAAAAAGTTATGCTGGTTCTTATTACAGTAAGTCCCAACACCAGCTCCCGCTGTGGAATTGTGAAAATTCATGCTGAAAATTGCATTAAGCTTTTAGAGGAACAAATGCTGCCTTCTTAACCAGGTCTTTTCCAAGGACATCCATGCATTTTTCAAGAAGACAATGTGAAACCGCAGTCTGAGCACGTTAGAAAGGCATGGTTGAGGACAAAGAGGTTGAACTCCCCTGAGTGTTTAGTTCTGACCTGTCACCGGTCAAGAAATGCGCATATTTTCAAAACAATAAAATTACATTTGTACACACACTTGCATGAAACTTGAAAACATAAAATTTGACAAGCTTCTATTTTAGGTGAAAAATTGCAACATTTCAGAGTGATAAACAGTTTGCTATTACAGCTATGTTCTTCAGTGTGTTACGGGAATAAAATCTACATATACACTAAATATTTTGAGTTCATGCTCTCTTCAGTGATATTAAAGTCCAATTCAATTTAAAAAGCATTGCAGTTTTTGTTTGATTTCACCTAGTTTACGTTTTCATCAGTGTCCCGACTTTTTTCTATTTCAGAATGGTTAAAGGTTGTACAGCTGCTGCAGTTTGAATAAGTCAGTCAAAATAAGGATTCATCTTAAACCGATTATTAAACCTCAATAATGTCACACTGTGAGAGGTAATGTTTGCTCCTCTTGGTTTTTGTTGGCTTCGTTTTTAATGGACTGGAAACTGCATTTGTGGACTGTAATGTGTGCATCTCTCTGAGAGATGAATGATTCTCACAATAGCGTTCCATCAACTTGTTTGTTTAAAACAAAAGAGCCATTTAGCTATTAAGCTTTTAGAAAAGAACACTCAGGTCCCGCTCTCTTGCCCTTTTGCAGTACACATCAGAAAGGAAGCTTTTTGTTTACATATTTGTTCAGTTTATGTCAGCCAAACCCTCTGGACTTTTCCCTGTGTAGTAACATTTGCATTTACAATCAGAAGCACTGTTCATGTCAGGTGAACTGATGTGGAAATGATTTTGGCCTTTTCTCAACTATTTTAATTTTTTTTATCTTTTGTCTCCACACTCTGTCAGCCCTCTGTGTTGTCCCCTTATGCCTGTATGTTCCCCACAGATGGTGGTGGCTTTGCCCTGTCCCGTGGGACTAAATGTCCCACAGTTCCTTAAAGCTGCTGCCAGTTTCCTGTTTCCTAGCGCTCCCTTACTCAATCTTTTAAATCCTCACCGCATTGGTGTTGCTTTTGAATTTTAATCAGTACGTTAAATTGTATCTGCTTTTTAAAAAAATGGTTTTGGCAGCCTCAGGGAGTACAGTAGGTTACAACTTCCAGTGTGAGTCCAAAAATTGTCACAGGTTTGCTAGTGTCAGGTCACATCAGACCGAGGATAAGTACTTTAATTAATAATTTAATTTAGCTTGCACCTGTGAGACCAGATTTAAATAGATGAAATTAAACCCTTGACATACTTTATCCATACTTTGTCACAGCTTTTTTATATTCTTACAAACTGTTACTCAGCAAAGTACACTTAAACTCTGTTGCTTTGTAGATGACTAATCATGTGTGAGGATGTTTTATGCAGCAGCATTGGCCCCTCACAATTACACAAACACACTCCTTCAGCTCTGTCGCTCTCCCTTTCGCAGAAAACAGTTCGAGTGCACATGAATGGCTTGACATGGTGCCATGGTAACTGCACGGCCCGCACTGTCGGCCTGACAGACATTTCCGGCCTAGCCAGGCGTCACCACAATGGTGTTGCTGTGGTGATGCTGTAAACAGCGTAACATTTTCCTAAAAAGGTGTGGAATATAGCTAAGTCATGAGATTCTTTATCGTGACCTGCTTGCATCTGCACAAGGCTGACTTGGAAAAATATCTCTGGTGGTTAACTTACAAGTAGCTGGCATGCTTCTACTTTACTTTGCTTGCAAAAAGTATGCGTACACCTTGATCTTTTTCACATCATATCAAAGCTCACCCACAAACTTCAAGGTATTTTGTTGGGATTTTATTGGATACATCAGCACAAAGTAGAGTATTTTCCAAGCTGTTTCTCTTTCTTTGACTGGAACTTACCCATTGAACCACATCAGAGCACCTTTTTCTACGTGAACTGTCTGGAGTATTTGTTGGTTTTTATCAGAGTGATGTGGACTAAATACAGAAGATTTCACACTTTTCAGAAAACTATCATCTTTCTTCCATTCCACAACTATCCACTACTTTGTATTGGTCTACTGTATCTCATAAAACCCCAATTAAATAAACTGAGTAGTTGTTATGTGACAAAGTGTGGACAAACACAAGAAGAAGAGAAAAGTACTTTTGCAGGCACTGTACATACCATGTGTATAAATTTGTGGTCAGTTTGACCATTAGCGTGTCCCCCTTGTGCAACAACAGTGAGAACAGAGGACCCCTAAGTAGGTCAGTTGCTTGTTTGAGGTTGGGTAGGCTTATCTGGGCACACAGTGGTCCGGCTCAGTGGACCAGCTTTCTTTGTTCCACAAAGCGACTCCGCTGAGGGCTCCCACAGAAACGGCCGGCATCCTCATGGTCCTGGGGGTCAGGCCTCAAAAACACCATAGCTAAGAGTCCTGTTTGCTTCTTAGGAGATCTGAAGAGGTGATTACTCTTTGTTACAATCGCTACGTGTGAGTGGATGCACTTTTGAGATCAGCTGTGAGTTACCTTTTCTGGCATGTTTATAACCACTGGGTGTTGTTTTACAGCTATTGAAAAAATGTAGATATTTGGTCAGAACTGATTGTGTCATGACAACTTTTTATTTTGACTTGAAATAACTCTAATTCATAATAATAGGTTTATCCAACTGGTTTGTGTGAAAGTTTGTAAAACAAACTTTAACGAGTTACTGGATCTTACAAGCGAACAGTTTGGTGCAACATATTGTTCATAACTATTTCTTAATTTAGTTAACATTCATAACTCTTGAAATTATGTAACAAGTTTGTTGACAAAGTTGTTTGTTGTTAGTCTAACATCAAGAAGCAGAAAGCATGCAGTATTTGTTAGTCAAAAACAAAGCTGCACACCCTTCAGCGACTGTTACGTACCATTGATTAACTGTCTGACAGAGGATGGAACATTTATTCCTTTTTGTTGAGTTTTATGAAGTTGACAATAAAATATGAATGCTAGATTTGCTTCCAAGCCTTGCTTTATACTTCAAATCCGAAAGGTTTTTTTGTTAGTTTGTTTGTTTTGTTTGCTATTTTGTTCCAGCCATATTGTTTTAGTTTTACAGTTTTTCTACAGTTGTATTAAGTTTTAAAAATCACAGTATATTGTCTTACTCATGGTATCACAATAAAATATACCCCTCCCCCCCAAGTTGTGATACATATCGTATCACCACATATTTGCCCATACGCATCCCTAATTTGAAACCAGTGACTGGTGGGCACTGTCTTTGTGAACTGATGTTAGACTTTTACTCAGTTTTGGAATGCAGCTAAATTTGAATGATGTAATGTTAGATTTCAAAAGTTGTGTTTTTTGGTTAAATTAAATTTCCACTCTTTATGTTTGTTCTTTGAGACACAACATATGTCAAATATCCTGAGTTGTGCCCATGTGTGTCTTTGTGAAACCATGAATTGTGTTTACCACAAAGACTTGGACCTCCATTCGATGTGATTTAGAACAAGCTTTGACTGTAAGGTGACCTAAATGCTGGTGATGTCAGCCCCTCCATTCATGAAACACATGAATTATTGAGATAGCACAGCCTCGGTGTGCCGGCTCTGAGTCGAGGTGGAATGCAAAGTGAAAGCCATCTCTTCCCTCATTTGCTCTGTCTGTGTCTCTCATCGTCTCTCACTCTCCCTCCCTCTCTTTTTTTCTCTTACCTCCTTTTGCACGTTCTCCCTCAATCTCTTTCTATTTGCTGTCACGTGCAGTCATGAATTCTTTGAAGCAGCACCAGAAATCGCGAGATATGGGATCTGTTAGACACTAAGGGAAGCGGTAAGCAGGCAGAGGATCCTGCAGCCGGAGAAGCAAAGGAAGAAGAGATGGGAAAGGAAAACAAGAGCTCATTACGCCAGAATTAGACAAGAGAGGAGTAAATGATATTAAAAGGGAGAAGTAGAGTCTGAAATCCAGCCTCAGCGCTTGGAGTCCATCTGTTGGGAAAACGTTCCTCTGATGTCTTCGCTTCCTTGTGCTTTTCCTCTCATCCTCCTGGCATGCTCCGGAACTCGCCTATCTTTCCTCTTCGCTCTCCCCTCCCTACTCTACCCCCCATCTCCTCTTCTTCCTCCTGTGCATCATCCAATGCCCCAGCTGTATGAATGAAGTCGTTTGAAATGAGCTTGTTGCTGCTGAGCGGCTCTCTACATGGCTACAAGCAGGTTAGTGCTGCCTGTTTACCTGTCTCCATTCAGCCTCAGTTACGCAGTGGCCGCTTGTGTATTGATTAGCTTCCCTGTCTGTAAAGATCAACATGTACTATTTAGGAAGCGAGTTCAGGGAGAGGTAGGTGGGGGGTAGCTGCATCCCAGACCACCAGTGTCTCTTCTTTGGCAGGTGGTGTTAAGGGCGATGTAAGCTGGTTATTAGGAGATCAGAGCTGGCCAGGGAAGATCAGTGGCCCTAAGCCTGCTGGAGAAAATCTCCCCGCCTTGCCTTTTCCAGCTCCTCTCTCTCCATTTATCTGCCCCGCTACCTTTCTTCTTTCTTACACCCTGTGAGAAAAGACGTGGTTGCGTGGTCCGCGAGATGATCCGCTGGGTAAACAGCTCATCACAGGGAGTTGCCTACGAGGACATGGTGGCGTTGGAGTGTGTGACGGTGTCTAACCAGGGCTGCTACAGCGAGGTTCTCCGAGACTGGGTTTTTCACAAACGGTATGACGTTCTCTCTCGTGCTTGAATGAGGCTGCCTGTATGTAGGGAGACTGAATGGGCAGAGTGGGATGGGTTTGGCTATATAATTTGTTCTGTTCTTGCATTCATTTAAATGAGGAGGCGATTTAGTAAAAATCCAGGTGGTTTTGCTAATTTTATCCACTTACTAAGACAGAGCAGGCCGTGATGTGTTTCTGCAATATGTGGGCGTATGTCTTATGCATCCATGTTGATGTCTGCCCCCGCGCTGTATGATGCATTCCTGTGCGTGCATGCTCATGGCACTCCTCGTGGTTCTTTTCAAACCAGTGCAGACCTGAACAACCAGTGCCAGATGGGTATTTTCCAGGATCAGCAAAACTGTGAAAAGAACCGGGGGCCCTCGGAAAGGCCCGGAACTCTGTTTTATTGTGAAGCCGAACGTTTAGACAGACTGAGCCGACAGGATTTAGGGCTTTAGAGGCTATTTAATGAAAATACTGTTACAAAGTGGAACGTTGTTTTTCCCTTTTTTTTCCAGTTTGTTTGTTAGAACTTGACCCTTTTGTAATGACACAAAAATACCAGGATCCTTTCTGACTAAACGCTTGAAGGTTTCTGTGCAGAAATCCAGGCTTTATACACAAGGTTTTGGGACCAAAGCCTGTCACACTGTGTTAAAGGACATGCTACTGTAGTAGCAGTGTGCCAGTTCACCCTTAATGAGAATTTGCCTATTTAGGTTAGGATAAAATAATACATGTTCATAAATCACCACATACAAATTTAGAAATACATTGAGAATTAGCTCTAAACTAGTTCATGTTAGAGTTTGGTTTAGCTCCTATAGATTGTCAGTTGGGGTATTTGTAACCTAGGTTTTGCAATTTTCTTTATATGTTATATTTTGTCCTATTTTTTGTTTACTCAAAGTGTATTATTTAATCAGTAATTCCCAAAACATCTGTTCTCATCCACATATGTTATTGATGTGTGTTTGTTGTTGGAAAGCAAAGTGCCTGGGATTGGTAAATGGACCTTATTTACATAGCGTATTTCTAGTCATGCTGACCATTCAAAGTGCTTTACACTAGAAGCACATTTACCCATTCGCACTCACAAGCCCACACAACTTGAGGGTTATGTGGCCTGCCCATATCGAAATGTGGCAGGAGGAAGCTGCCTACAACCTTCCAATTCCAAGACGATTATTCTACCCACTGAACCACAGGGGCCGTTTTGGCTATTTAATTGTGGCACAACAGCTAAAGAAATCATCATTCAAGTAAATTAATAATACTTGGGTTGTTAACTCGGCTCTACATACTTGCTTAATTGAGAGAAAAGTAAGATGTAAAAGAATGCATTCATTTGCAACTTCATTGTTTTGTCTTTACTGCAAACCCACCAGGAGACTCCTGCTCAGTAAAAAACAAAAGCAATGGGTTAAATCATTATTTCTGATGGCATGAACCTTAAAGATAATGTAATCACGTAAAAGTGAGGGATGAGGCATTTGTTATCATTAGATTCCCATATGGTAAATGGCCTGCATTTGTATAACTCCTTTTCAATCATTCACCCATACATTCACACGCTGATTGGGGCAAGCTACCAAATTGTAGCCACAGCTGCCCTGGGGCACGCTGACAGAGGCAACCCACTGATTATGGGATGAATTCCTACCACCTGAGCCACGGTCGCCCCTATAATGACTGCTTGTGTATGTGTTACAGTGCCTGTGTCCACACACACAGATATGAAGCAGTCACTGAGCTCTCTCCTTGGAAGAGAAAAGTGGCAGTGCTTCTGTGCATGAAATACCAATGGTTTCCCCAGAAAAACACGGCTTACATATTTATCTCATCCCTGAATGGATGAGCATTTAGTGTTGCTAGGAGCGGCTGTGCATAAGGTACATTTTAAAAATTTGTTTTACTAAGAATGATTTTTTATGTTCTCAAAAAAGTATTTTTTATGGCTCTTTTAAGACCAGGTTCCAGTTTTAATAAAATCATTTAATATGTATTTAATATTTAATATGTATTTACAAACAAAACTTTAATATGTATGATTAAAAACTCCGTAGTTTTAAAAGTGCTGTAAAATAATACTCATTCTACCAGTGTTACACGGTTTGCTATTGTCTTTTGTACTTTTTACTTACCTCACTCACCAACAATGGACACCACAGTCTCTCTTATCTGTTTTTCCTTGTAGCCGCAGATATTTTGTGCACACCAGGACTTTGAAAAGGATAGTCTCAAAACACTTCTCCAACATAGATTGACGTTAAAGAACGCTAATATGGTAAACATGTGTCATCTGAAATGCACATAGCTTCTTTATTTGTCTATAAAGAAATATCTCAACACATCCGCCTGTACAGCAGTAAACTGCAATAAACTCACAACTTTCTACAGCTGACGTATTCATGTGACGCAGTTTGCTGATGCCCTAGGCTAATTGAAGCAGTTTTGCTCTGTGTTTTGATATGACTCATTGATCATTTGCCTTGTTTCTCATTTCATGTTAATTATGAATGAACCAAAAGTTTATAAAAAAAAGGGCAGTTTGCATTGAATGTCATGCAATTTAATGATAAATGTTTCAGCTCCAATCTGCATTGCTCTCTTGTACACTATGGACCTAAGTCTATTCCTCTTTTACTGTGAAAATCGCAGTAGAAGGGGGTTACATTTAGAAAGAGACAATTGAGATTTGCTGGATCAACAAAATAACGCACACAGGCTAAAGTACAGCTTCACGATTCTTGCAGTTGAAAATAGGTTAAAAAACATTAATTTGGCACATCAAGTATGCAAGTGATAAAATCACAGATAGTACAAAAAACACATACTGGGAGTTAGTTTTAGTTGGGTAACCTAATACCAGTCATCAAAAACTTCTTGATTTGGACCTGGAGCAAATACAAGACATCAGATAAAGACAACTCTAGTATCTGTCTAGGGTCACTATTGAAGAAAGTCGAAGAACATAGTACTGCCAAATTATGCAGTATGTATTGCCTGGGGGGTCGTCCATCCGGGAGGCGCTAGGATGTCGGTTGTGGGAGTTGGCCCGGAGTAGCTGCGGTGTATGTCCCATGGCATCGCAGCGGCAGGGAGCCCCTGTCAGCCGTTTCCTGATCGGGGCCCTGCTGGGGGGTGGGATCTCCGGGTCCTTGGCCGTGCCCGCCCTGGCGTGGCCGGTTGCCGGCGTGGCTTGTAGGCTCATCGCTGCGGCCCCCGGGCCCCTGCATTCTAGCTGCTGGATGTTCCCCTGGGGCTTTCTTCTGCTCCTCTCTTAGGGGGTGTGGTCGGCCCTGCGTTGGTCCGCCTGTGGCTCCTAAGCTCTGGGGTGCTCTGGGCATCTGTGGCTCTGATCTCCTTCATGTCTGCGTCGATTCTTGGGAGACTGATTGATGGCTCCTCACACCAGCTATCGAACACTCGTATGAAGAAACCTTATATGCACCAGCATGCTCACACACACACATAAGTGTGGGAGACTCCGGTGTTTACAGATATATTCTTGGGCTGAGGTTATCATTACTAGATTTTGAATAGTTGTTGCCATGAGCTTTTCAGTGACATTGTTGTTATATTTATATATCCATATTTGTGTGTTGTGTAGTTCTTAGTGAACATTGTTTGATTTGTTTTGTTAATGTTGCTCTGTTTTAGTTTTTTTGGGGTTGTTTTTCTTTTTTGCCCCCTGTTGTATCGTCATCTCACACTCTCTCTTTTTGTTTCCTACCTCTCTTCTTCATCTACTTTCTTTCTCCCCCCTTATTTTCCATCTCAGTGTCCATAACATCAGAAAATAAAACCAACAGAAATCACTAATAAAGATTTCTCACACACATATATGACTATAGCAAAAGCCGTAATGCTCCACTTAAAAAAGTCAATCTGTTGGACTTCTACTTGGTACTCAGGGGCTGTTTACACGAGAACGTTTTTCAGCAAAACTGAGGTTTTTCTCTCCGATTCGGCCTCTTGTTTACACAACAACGGGAAAACGGGGGAGGCGAAAACGCAGGTTTTGGGAAACAGCTTCCAGAGTGGAGAGTTTTGAAAACGCTGAGGGATTCGTTGTCGTGTAAACGCAAGCCGGAGACTTTTGAAAACGATGACGTCACTGCCAGCCACCTACGGACATGTTGCACTTGCGCATTGGGAGCTTATTAATGTGTAAATATGAACCAAATCAGTGATCAGATGATCCCGTGGGAAGAACATCCTTAGGCGGTTCAAAGGTTATTGGTTGAGTTTCAGCTTTCCCAAACCATGTGGTTTCCAAAAAATAAATGCTGTATATTTTCAAGAAACTTCACATTTTATCCAAATTATGTTTGATTCATTTATCCAGATATCTATCATTGTAATGCAAAATCCTTAGTTATATTAATGAACATGAGCAAAATGCAGGGGGGGGGCACCCTAAACTGGTTGGAGATGACAGTAGAAGGCAACTGAAAGGCTTACAATTTCAAAAGACATTCCTAGGAATCTCTTCACAGGTGGAGTTATACTGTAGCCATTTTAATTACTTTTTAGACAGGTAAAGTTTTGAAGAACACAGAAGTTGTGAGTAAAAATAGATAACTGTATTTTTGCTATTATTCAAAGATATTTGCTTTAATACTGCAACTTTTTCTCTTAAGGTTTATTTACGATATGACTGTAACCGAACAATTTTTTTCTGCATAAATTATATCTTATCCACTTAACAACCATCTGGCCCCTTACTTCTAAGGATGATTAAAGTATATGGCATTTGCATTTTAAATCCAAGGCCCTGTTGGTCATAGGTAGGGGTATGCACAGTGCTTTGCCTCGAGAGTAGGCCTCAAACCATGGGAGAAGATTTTTGAGAGATATTTGTCATATTGTCCAAGAAAATCCTGTTAAGTGATGAGGCAGAGCGTGCCAGAAGGGATTAGAGGGGTGAGGGTTCATAATAATTTCTGACTTTTGAGACAGAGTTTGAAAGAGTTGGCTGGATGTTGAGTCTCTGCCTGTAGCACAGGAGTTCAAGTGTCTTGGTGCCTTCTTTATATATAATGGTAGGATTTATAAATTGCTTAGGGACCTCATCTGCAGTAAAGTGGGCTTCTCCTATGTGAAGTGGTAAAGAAAGAGCTAAAGCATGAAGGAAAGCTCTCAATTAACCTTTCTGTATACATTCTGACACCTATGGTCACAAGATGTTGACCATGACTAAAAGAACAAGATCCCTGATACAAGTATGTGCAACGAGCTTCCTCTGTGGGGCCAACAGACTCCACATCAGAGATATGGTGCAACAGATCCGTGGGGTGTTTGGAGTAAAGCCGCTGCTTCTGATGATCAAAGTAGTCAGTTGAGGTGGTTCAAGCATCTGATCAGGATACCTGCAATTGTGCCTCTCTTTGGAGGTTTTTCAGGCTCATTCAATTGGGAGAAAACATTGAGAATAAGCTGAATGTTTTGCAATATAGAATTACATCTTTGTTTGCCTACTGGACCTGTTATTCCCACAACCCAATCTCAGATAAACATAAGACGAGGTGTGAATGGGTGGAGGTTAAAGAGCTTTTTTACTTGTCTGTGTTTTAGTTTATAAGAGTTCCTTACATATTTCAGAAATCTACAATAAATAGATTCCAGTCTGGTTTATTCTGTCCTTTTTTGCCTGGAGCTGTTGTTGCTGTATCCTTATTTTTCACTGTGTGAGTTTGTAAAAATAGCCCTGGGATCAAAAAAAGTTCATCTGTGTTTTCACATATTTTATTGCATACAACCAGTCTACAACACATAAAATATTGGGTTTAACTATGGAAGAAATCCCTTTTCTATTGTATTAATATATCAGTAACAAGTAATAATGGAGTCCAATGACATTGTGAGCATTACATCAGCATCACATTAACCTTCTCTGTACTCCTAAAACAGCATCCCTGAAAGTAAAGCAGCTTGAGTATTTTTAATCACAAACACAGCTTATTTAAACATCTGTGTCTGTCTGTCTGTCTGTCTGTCTGTCTGTCTGTCTGTCTGTCTGTCTCTGTCTGTCTGTCTGTCTGTCTCACCATGGCCATACTAATTAAAATCTGAGCTTCATTTAGTTTTTGTGAATGTGTTTCATACTAATATTCAGTTGTTAAAACTATTTGCCTATTCCCTCAGGTCATTTATTTATTTATTTATTACACCTCCAGACCTTCAAAGCCCATTGGAGTGGTAATTAATAGGTTTTCTAATGGTCACCTCTTTTAATTTTGCAGAAAACACACAAGTAGTGTCTTTTGTCACAGTTTTACTGTTACTGGCTCTACAGAGGAAGCTATATATAGTTTTAGAGCAAAAAAACACCTGATTCATTTTTAATTTACCTCCAATCCAGAGAAAAAGCTCTGACAGGTACTCAGTGTTTTTGTTTCCTTCAGAAGTCGAAACAAAGCCTTTGTAATAAATGCTTTTGTCTGCACCGCTGCAGGCTAGCATCAGCATTATGTTCCCTCTATCCACACTTACCATGTCGGTTTGAAGAGCAAACTGTTGTGTGAATGACTGATTGGGTTGAGTCATTCATATGCTGATGATGGATTTGTGTTTCCATTGTTTGCTGCCATGTATCTGGAAAGGAGAGGTGATCTGTAAATTTGTCTCCTGCTCAAAATCAAGTGGGTATTTCTATGCCAGATGGCACGAGTCTCTCAGCAAGAGAGGAAAGAATTATGAATGTTTTTCCTGTTATGTTAGCTATAACCCAAACTGCACAGTTGAACCAGTAAATATTACTCTAATTGACACATTTATTTTTGGCACATCTTGTTATTTTTTTAGGTCTGATTTATGATAACAAGCCATGATGGACTGTTGAGTATTTAACCAGCATATGACAAAAAAGTGGCTGATCTTGAAGTGAAATGTTTAGGGGGTTTCCTAATGATATTGTTACCAGAAGACTTTGCCATTGCTTAAGGTGCTGGAAGGGTGATCTGGTTACAACACATGAGACTAGTGAAAACAGTCTTTTTGAGGTGAAAGAGAGTGTGTTCAAGACACATCCGTTTTTCTTGAGATTTAACCGTTCAATGTTGCAGACTTTCAAAACATAAAACCTTTTCTTCTTTGTGTATTTACACCACTTGGAACAACCTTTTGAAAACGTACTTCATTTGCTGGTGTATTCATTAAGGAATGTCCAGTTCCTTAGATACCCATATGTTAGGCTGGTTTTTTTTTTTTTTTTTTTGCTATCTTGAGATAATCATCTGAAAATTGAGAAAACGAAACCAAACATGCAGTTGAAAGCATGTTTTTAGAATATGTAAATGTGTTTGATTATAGTTTACAGTTCAAGTCAGAAGATTACATAAGCCTCTTTTACAAAACCTTTCAAGGTGGGGTTTAAGGTGCATTTTTGTCGTTTCCGTGTGTCTTATGAACGGGTCAATGTGGTGGGAGGGGTTAGAAGTCAGTCGCCCAGAGGCAGCTTATCTTTGGAGATTACACACTCATCACCATCATGAATGTCATACTTAGTTTATTCTTTTAATGATGCAAGTAAGCTGTTCTTTTCTTGGGGTAGAATGATTATCTATCTAATCATCCCTTGGCTATACCTGCTTATCCTTGTGGGGTCCCAGGGGGCTGGTCCCTATCTTCAGTGGTGGTAGAATAACTGTACATGGAATTTCATTGTCTTTTTTAAAACAAAAATTAGGTACACAAGTTTTAATTTGTAATGGATCTTCCCTAATCCGCATGAGGTCGAATGTATAAAGAGAATGTATTCAAAAAGATCATTGCTGCATTTGGAAGAAAAATGGAGAGACTTGCAAGCCTGAGATCACTATGCCACTAAATATATATATATATATATATATATATATATATATATATATGTATATATATATATATATATATGTATATATATATATATATATATGTATATATGTATATATATATATATATATATATATATATATATATATATGTATATATGTATATGTATATGTATATATATATATGTATATGTATATATATATATATATATATATATATATATATATATATATATATATATATATATATATATATATATATATATATATATGTATATATATATTTAGTGGCATAGTGATCTCAGGCTTGCAAGTCTCTCCATTTTTCTTCCAAATGCAGCAATGATCTTTTTGAACCAACACTTTATTTGTAGTTCCATCAAACCACATGTCTTTACAGTATGTGTTATAAAAGTGCATTTTGCTAATTTTATTTCATATTATGTTCTTTTTAAGTAATGGCTTTTTCCTCTCTGAGGGGCCTTTCGGCCTATTTTGCTACAGGACCCACTTCTCTCTAAATTATGACAATTTCCTACCAGCTTCAACCAGCAAAGTTTTTTGGTTTAATTATCGGGTTGATTTCCATCCCTGAGAATAATCCATGTGGATTCCCATTATGTTTATACTTGCATGCAAGTATTTGAACAGGTGTAGATGGCACTTTCAGGTATCTAGAAATTGTACTTCAGGATGAACCAGACGCCTGGAGGTTCACAGTTCTCTTCTTTACATGCTACCTGATTTCTTATTATCTTTTTCAAGATGTCATACAAGGAGGCTGTGTTTAAGGTGCTTCCTTGAAATATGTTGATAGCTCTGGATCTGTTTAACACAAATGGCGTGAATTAACCTATTAGAAGCCCTGACATAATCATCTTGGCTTCCCAAATTGCCTTAATGCACAGTATATGCTCAGTGTATGTAAACTTAACTAAAACACACTCTCTTATTGTTCTGACATTTAGGGAAATAGAAATGGTTTTGGCATTCCTTACCTACAGGAAATGCTTAGTCGGATTAAATGTAAGTCAGTGAGGAGAAAAGGTTATATGTCTGTTTAAACAGTCATATATGTTAATATCTGGTTTCAACCGTTTTTACAGAACTCCTGCAGCAAAGTGAATGCCACACGTCAGGATCTTTTAGGCAATATGCGTATACTGTGTGTGCAATGAACAATGAGTTTTGTTTGCAGTTTTCAAGCACTGGATGATGAGTATAATTCAAAGTGTATAAAAACTGCTATAATTTTTGGACTATTGAGCACACCTGAATATAACCTGCACCAGCTAAATTTTAAAAGAAAATATATTTTGAATATAAGTAGCACGTTTTCATGTTGTAACTGGAGATATTTACACAGAAAGACAGTACATGGAAGATTTTTTTATTCCTTCCTCCAGAAGCATGTATCCACTCACCGACCACGGGTGCTAACCTCCACTCCTCTCCCATGTCAGAGAGCTCACAAGCATCTCCCCTCGTGCGGCAACCCCGAAACCTCCTCTCTGCTGGAAGAGCACAGCTATGCGTCTCATTAACAGACATTTTAATGAGACGAAACATCCAGTCATTTCAATACATTTATACAAACATTCCAATCAGTTAAAAAGTTTCCTATTTAAGGAATCCCAGCAGATTGTGTCAGTCATTGGCGTGAGGTTGGGCCCCGTTGATGCAGACTTTCCAACCACAGCAATCCTTCAGCAATCCCTCATACTGAGCAAGCATGTAGCGACGGTGGAGAGGAAAAACTCCCCTTTAACAGGAAGGAACCTCCATTTTCAATGCTATCTAGGGCTTACCACGCTTCACTTAGCCCAGAGAAATGCATTAAAATGCAATTCAGATTTAGCTTACATAAAGATAAAAGTCAGGCTTAATGGCTCATTTTGACATCAGTATTCTTCTTTACATTGTTTTACCCTTCACCCTTCAAAATCCCATTTTCATTTTGTTAAGACAGCTGACAATATAATAAAACTTTACACTCTGGGTTTGCTCTTAACTTCTGCCCTTCAGTTGCTCTGAATAGTGACATTTCCTCATATTTACAGGCATGTCAGTAGGAAATATTTATATCCTGCTGTTCAAAAAAACAGTTAGTTTGTTAACAATAAGTCAATGTCAGAGATTTTATAAATCTCTTATTAGGGGGTTTGCTGTGTCTTTGGTGTCCTCAAGGTCCACGAGCTGTCTGCAGACCCTGATAGTCTGACAAAAGCTGTCACCTCTGCTCTTGATGATTCAGGGTTCTGAGCTGCACTAAAGTCGTGCAGATCAGTAATTCATGACCACTAACATCAGCCACTGGTCAACAGTGATGTAAGGGCTTGCATAACGCCATGTCAAGTAACCGGGCCCTGGCAGGCCTGCTGTCACACAGATCACTTACAGAGTCTTTTGTTGGTCTAGATGTGGAGGACTTCTTGCTGAGTTACAGTTGTCTTTGAGCTTATATGTCTGTTAAAAGGATAGATTCTTAATGAGAATTGCAGAGGCTAGCCTCTCAGTGCTGAGGGATCATAATTTGAATACATGTCTTGACATACACCTTAGAAGTATTGAAGATAATCCCAGTTCAAAATCACATGCTGATTATCATCTGTATCGGAACAATGCAATAAATCTGTCTTAGTACTTGCTGCAGCTTCCAGAGGGGTTTTCAAGTGTACCTCTTACCCACAGTTTTTCTTAAGAAGGTTTTCCCTTTTATTGGGTCTGATCTGATTCAAATAGTTCATCTCTCATGTTAGGTGTCTTGTCCCAGGCTTTAGAAACAGCAGTTATCAAACCACTACTTAAGAAGAACAACCTGGACAACACATTAATGCAGAACTACAGGCCAATCTCTAATCTTCCATTGATCGGTAAGATTATTGAAAAAGCTGTATTTAAAGTACCAGTGCTGCTGGTTCTTTTGGACCATGATATACTATTGGAATGACTAGGGATCTGGGTCAGACTCTCTGGTACAGTACTTGGCTAGTTTGAGTGTTACCTAAAGAACAGGAAGGTCTTTGTGTCAATAGGCATTCTTTTCATCAGAACAGACAGAAACAAAATGTGGGGTGTCCCGGGGCTTCATCCAGGGCCCCTCTTATTTAATATCTACATGCTCCTTCTCGCCCAGATTATAACAACCAACAAGATTAGCCACCATAAATATGCAGATGATACTCAACTTTACACACAATATCATTAGGTGACTTTGAACCCATCCAAATGCTAAATAAATGCTTTAAGCAAATCAATGGATGGATGTGCCATAATTTTCTCCAGCTGAACATAAACAAAACTGAAGTAATTATTTGTGGACCTAAAGAGGAACGATCAAGAGTCAGCACACAACTTCAGTTAATGCAGCTAGAAAATAATGACCAGGCCCAAAATTTAGGTATAATAATGGACTCAGACCTGAACCTCCAGGGTCACATAAAGGCAATCACAAGGTCAGCCTTCTATCACCTGAAGAACATCTCTAGGATTAAAGGGCTAATGTCACAACAGGACCTCAAAAAACTCATCCATACGTTTATCTTTAGTCGGATTGATTACTGCAACAGCGTCCTCACAGATTTGCCTAAAAAGTCAATTAGACAGCTGCAGCTGATCCTGAACGCTGCTGCTTGCCTCCTCACTAGAACCAGGAAAGTAGAGCACACCACCCCAGTTCTAAAATCCTTAAACTGGCTCCCTGTATCTCAGAGAATAGACTTCAAAATACTTTTACTACTTTATAAATCATTGAATGGCTTATCACCAAAGTATGGTGAAGACTTGTTGTCATTATACCAACTCCCCAGACCACTCAGGTCCTCTAATTCCTGTCTACTCAGCATCCCCAGAATTAGAACCAAACATGGAGAAGCAACTTTCAGTTTCTATGCTTCTCCAATCTGGAACAAACTTCCAGACGACTGCAAAGCTGCTGAAACGCTGAAGTTTTTTAAATCAAGGCTAAAAACCCATCTGTTTAGAGGTGCCTTTTAATAATGTTTTAATGTGTCATATGTTTTGTGTGTTTTATGCACTTTGTACTGTATCTCCTAATCACTCAAAGCACCTTGAATTGCCTTGTTGTTGAAAGTGTGCTATACACAAAAATATTTTTTTTCATAATATAACTATTTCTTTATCTCTCACCCTTAACACCTTCACAACTTTCTTCTATTTTTCTCTTTCTTATATCTCGGCTTTTGGATTTTCAATCAGGCAACCCCAAGCACAAACTAATAATGCACCTGATCTGTTTCTATGGTGATATGGACTTTACAACTTTTGTCTCAAAACTATGGCTACTCTAAGGTTTGTCACATGGAATGTTCATGGAGCTGGCACCAGAGAGAAAAGAGTTAAGATTTTTAACCAGCTTAAAAGATTCAAGGCAGATGTTGTCTTATTACAAGAAACCCATAAATCTACCTCAGCTGCAGTTGATCTTAAATCCCCGGACTTTCCTAATGTGTTTTCTGCATGCTATAACTCTAGACAAAGGGGAGTAGCAATATTAATAAATAAAAATGTTAATTTTACAGTAAAATATACAGTTACAGATCCAGAGGGTAGATTTACTATAGTAAAACTATCTATACATAACCAAAAGTTATGTATTGTCAGTATATATGGTCCAAATGTTGATGACCCCTCATTCTTTCATTCCTTCTTCTCGGTGCTCCTTGAACACATGGATTGCTGACTTCTTCTTGGGGGCGACCTCAACTTTGGTTTAAATGAAGAAATAGACAGGCTCAGCACAGCAGGGACTCAGCGCAGCTGGAAATCTATAGATATAGTCAAACAGTACATGAGCGATTATGGACTTTGTGATACATGGCGATCTATTCACCCCAATGACAAAAAATATACTTTCTTCTCAAATGTCCACCATTCGTATTCTCGACTGGATTATTTGTTAGTCAGCAGCTCACTGTTGACTGACATTTCAGACACTGAGATACACCCTATAGCTTTTAGCGATCATGCTCCTGTTTCTCTAACTTTAGTAAATAAAACAGAAACGCCTCAAAGCAAAAAATTTGAGATTTAATATATCATTACTTAAGGATAAAGAATTTATTAAATATTTTGAAAAGAGTGGGCTTCTTATTTGGAATATAATGACCTACATGGTATGTCACCATCCATTCTTTGGGAGGCAGGGAAAGCTGTGATTAGAGGTAAAATAATCTCATTCTCATCAAATAAAAAGAAAATGGAAAAAAAACGTATTCAGGAATTAGAAGAAACTATTAATTCATTAGAAGCTTCTCTAGATGAGGAGAGACTAGGCAAAATCCGTAAAGCAAAGCTAGAATTAAATGAAATTATTAATAAACAGACCCAGTTCTTAATTCAAAGACTTAGGATAGAAAACTTTGAACAAGGTAATAAATCAGGTAGATTTTTGGCTAACCAGCTTAAAATTAATGAAGAAAAAATATATATATCTGCTATTAAAGATCAGACCAGGAATACAGTATATGATCCTGGAAGAATAAACAACACATTTAAAGAATTTTACAAGGCTTTATACTCACCAGAGATAAACCCATCAGATCATGAAATTGAACATTTTTTGGATAACATAACACTACCTAAATTATCTGAAAGTCAAGCGATGGCCCTGGATTCACCACTAACAGCGGCTGAACTCCAGGAGGCCCTCCAAAGCATGCCCAATAAAAAGGCTCAAGGCCCAGATGGATTTCCAGCAGAGTTCTATAAAGAATTCTGGAATATTCTGACACCAACATTCCACAGAATGTTGCAGGAAACCAAGGAAAATGGCCGACATCCACCAAATATGAATTCTGCCTACATTAGTCTTCTACTAAAATCGTCCCATATCCCTCATTTATGTTGATCTTAAAATAATCTGCAAAGCCCTCGCAAAAAGGATAGAGAAAGTAACCCCTCTTATAATACATCCTGATCAAACTGGTTTTATTAAAGGGAGACATTCATCCACAAATTCACGTAGACTAATAGATTTAATAGATTTTTCTTACTGTAAAAACATTAAAACTAATATATTATCTCTAGATGCAGAAAAAGCATTTGATAGAATTAACTGGAAATTCTTATTTGCAACCTTACATAAATTTGGCTTTGGAAATTCTTTTATAAACTGGTTGACAATATTATACAGTTCACCAACAGCATGTATCAGGACTAATAACCAAACATCATCTAGGTTTTATCTTCAGAGAGGTACCAGACAGGGATATCCTCTCTCTCCCTCCCTGTTTGCTATTTTATTGAACCACTAGCTGCAGCAATCAGGCAAACTCACAATATTAAAGGCATAAAATGCAATAACATAGAACATAAAATCAGTCTTTATGCAGATGATGTATTACTTTTTCTCCAGCATTCACAAACCTCTTTCTCTCAGGTAATTGGGTTGATAAACTCTTACTCAAACGTTTCAGATTATTCTATAAATTGGTTAAAATCTACAATTCTTCCAATCAATTGTTCTGTCCAGAATCCAATTTATACACAACTGCAGTCAGGGAATATTACTTATTTAGTTATCAATGTCTCACCAAGACTGGCAGATTTAATAAAGCTAAACTACATACCACTTTAAAAAAAAGTGGAAGATGATCTTGCTAGATGGAAATCCCTACCTATATCACTTATGGGAAGGGTTGCTTCAATAAAAATTATGGTTTTGCCCAGAATCAACTACTTATTCTCAATGATCCCAAGTAAACCATCACCAGACTGGTTTAGATCTCTGGACTCCTCTGTCTCTAAATTTCTTTGGAAAGAGAAACCCCCACGTATAAGCTTAAAAACACTGCAGAAGACCAAAGAAAAAGGAGGTCTAGATCTACCAAACTTCCATCATTATTTCTTACCCAACAGGCTCCAATACATCTCAAGATGGTTAAAACATAGCTACCTAGATGAGTCCTGGATAGACGTAGAACAGACACTATGCAATAAGATAAAACTTTCAGACCTACCATTTATTAGCTCAAATATAAAACGACATGAATGCTTTTAAAGCATAAATATCAGCTCCTCTCTGACAGCATGGTGTGAATTTCTAAAAATGACAGAGTCCACAATAATCCCATGCAGACGTACACCCATCTGGAATAACCCCGACATCTTGCAAAAAAAATGTATGATACGTTTTCCAGACTGGAGGTGCAATGGAATTGAATACCTGGAACATATATTTGAAGGAACAGACTTTATCCCATTTAATACATTAATTACACAATATGGAATTGATAAAAACAAATTCTTAGAATATCAACAAATTAAATCTATTATTAAAGGTAAATTTAGGCTCAATACAGTTGAATTACAAATTACAAATGGCCGTGCTGTCTAAAATATACAAAACTTTATCTACATTAGATGAATCAATAGCCATCCCTATTTCAAAATGGGAGGTGGATTTATCAGCCAACTTTGACCAAAATGTCTGGTCTCAGATATGTTTAAGAACCTTTAAAATAACAAAAAATCCTAATTTGCAATTAATACAATACAAAATCCTTCATAGAGTACACTATACAGGTCAACGGATGTTTAGGATGGGTTTTACGTCGTCTAATACCTGCTTACAATGCACAAGCAACATACCAGATACTTATATTCATGCGCTTTGGTTCTGTCCACCTGTTAAGAAATTTTGGTGTCAGATATGTGAGGAGTTATCAAAGTTTCTGAAATGTAACATTCCACCATCTCCCTCAGTTTGCCTGTTAGGAGATTTAAATGATGTCACCATGGACACAAAGTCAGTTCTAATGGTTCACATTGCCTTATGCATCGCTAAGAAAACCATCCTGAACTGGAAAAATAAAAAGGCTCTTAATATTAATTAGTATAGAAATCTCTTGTTGGACCATATTGGTCTTTAGACGGCCTCTGGCTCCATATCTGAACAATCTCTCTGGGCTCCTTTGATCGGCTCCATCACTTAGTAGGGGTGGAGGGCACTTGGTTTTATCGTTTGGGATACTGTGGCTGATGTGGGGGTTTTTGGGGTTGGAGGCGTCTGGGGGGGGATCCCTGGGGGTGGGATCACTGGGCGGACGGGGCGCTGGATGTCGTGGCCCCAACCTGGGGTTGGGCTTTACCTGCTTTGGGTGGTAACTCCTGATGGCTGCATGCGGTGCCTTAGGGGGGTTGCACTGACGGACATGGGTTACTGGCCTGGTGGCCGTGCTGCGCCTGGGTAGGGTCTGGGGTGGGCCTGGGGATTCGGGGCTCTGGGGCGCCGCACTCCCTAGCTGTGGTCCTGGCCGGGGGTCGGCCGGCGTGGGGTCTCTGTTGCCTGTGGGGGTCGGGGCCGGCCGGCATGCGCGGCCGCCTCTCTCTTTTTCTCTGGGCCGATTGTCATCGCCGGTCCCTGTATGCCGTCTCTCCTTGTTTGCTGGTTGGGGTGCCTGGGTGGTGGTCGCGGCGGCTGGGAGGCATTTCTGGGCCTGATCAGTCCTTTTTCGCACTGGACTTAGCTCCTGGGTCTTGGTCTTTATGCGTTGCGGGGCGTTGGGTCGGGCGTTTGCCCGGGTTCGGTCGGACCTGCGGATGGACTGGCCGGGTAGTGGGCGTGCAGGGCAGGTGGGTGGGGCGCTGGGTTTGGTTGCCTGCCGGGCCATTGAGCAGCAGTGGTCGCTCCACAAGGGAATGGGGCTGGTGGATGTCGGCCTGGTGGGTCGGCCGCCCGGTTCATCGGTTTGCTCCTGGTCTGGGCAGGTACGTCGCCGGGGTTTGGGCTGCGGGGACCTCCGATGCGCAGGTGGTGCTGGGGGCCTCCTTTGTTGGCGGGGAGGCTATTGCTAACTAGCGACAGGTGCTCTCCCCCTACGAGGGCACTTGGACGGGGGGTAGGGGTGTGCTGGAGGGGGGGCGAACTCAACCTGGGTGTCTAGTGTCTTTTGTGTTCTGATAGTAGAGCAAATGTCAGGGTGGGTTTAGTTCTCCTTCTGGGATGGGACTGGAGGGACTGCCTTGGGGTCCGTGGGGCTTGGTGGTGCTGTGGCGGTGGGCTCCGGGTTGAACGTGCCATGGCCTCTCTCTCCTGGTGGATGTGCCTATTGGGGTCAGTGGGGGAGCTGGCTCCCTGGGAAGACATTTTGTCTCCCAGTCCTTCCCTCCCCATCCCCGAACACCTCTGTCCACCCGCTCCATCACTTTACCACTCATATAGGGTCTTGGGGCATGGGCACATCACGGGGGTGCGAGGAGGGGTTTCCCTCCTCGCTATCCCGTGGCGTCCTGGGTCCCAATTTTAATATACAACTTAGACACTCCCACTTATAACATTTTCATGCGACACACATGTAGGGACTTTGGGGTGGGCACACTTTTCGGCATCCAGAGGGGGAGCGGTTCAATCAGCTTCACCTGCCGGTGCCCACTGTTAAACCACATATAGACACTGAGGGCTTGGGGTGGAGGTTGGGGGATGTGTGGCTGCCTTCCCCACATCCCACCCCTCTGTTTTAAATGCACATTATGAAAACACGCATCAACACCATTCTCGAGCGGGAGGACAGAGGCTAGGGGTCTTCTCACACCCCTGTTCGCTACGGGCCATCAGCGGTTGGGGCCCGGAGGAGGAACAGGTGGTCTGGTTGGGGTCCTGGGCTGTCGGGTTGCTTCGCCACTGTGGGGCCCTTGGCGGTCTGCTTGTCTCCGTCCTAGAAGGTAGGGGGTCCATCTCCCGGGTTTGGGGGCTGGTGGCTCTACTGGGGCATCGGTACCTGGACCTGGGAGCATGAAGTGTGTATGGGGTGTGTGAGTGAGGGTACAGCGTCATTTCTTGCGTGTCTTGGTGAGTTAGTGAGAATGTATGTGTTTAAGAGGGAGGGAACGTATGACTGTGTCTGTATGTCTTTGTCTGCCTGTCAGGTTGGGTCTTGGGCTGCCCTCTCGCCTGGCGCACCTCAGGCCTTACATTTAATGGGGGGCCTATTTCCCCTCCATCACTCCCCGCCAGTGACGGTTGCCCCTGCCTACTGGTTCGTTGGTGGTCAATCCGGTTCGGACCTGGTGCGTGCCTGGCCGGGCCTGGGGGGGCCTGTGTCTCGGTCGGCCGATGCACTGGGCGGATAACTTCCTTTGATTGGTTTGGGCACCTCTTTTAGGGGTGCCAGGTTTGGGATTATTGGGTGGTGCCTGCTCGGTGGCTCGGCGGGATACGGATCCAGCGTCTCTGCTCGTTCAATCACCTGTTTTGTGCGCACCGTGCGTGGTCGGTTCATTGGCGGGTTGGACCGGCCCTGGCCTTTGTTGGATGCCCGGTCTCGGCGCTCTGCGTTGCGTGGGATCAGGACTCGGGAGCTGGTACAACTTGGTGTCCAGGTGCTGGCTGAGCTCGGCCTGGGGATGCCGTCCGTCGGCTGCGGCTATCGGTGGGGCGCCCTGACAAGGGGCAGGGCGCTGGGATGTTGGCGGTGGGGATTGGCCCGGGGTGGTGGTGGCGTGTTGCGGCCGGCCGCTGCCCCTGCGGTGCCGGAGGCCCCTCGTCGGCTGGTCCCTTGTCGGGTCGCTGCTGGGGTGTGGGGCGCCCCTGGGCCCTGGCTCTCCCGGTCCATGGACCGGCCCGCCCTGGCGCGGCTGGTTGCCGGCGGGGCCCGTGAGCTCGTCACTAATGCCCCTCGGGCCCCTGCATAGTAGCCTTTGGACGTTCCCCTGGGGTTCTCCTTTGCTCCTCTCTTGGGGGATGCGGTCGGCCCTGCCCGGGTCCACCTGGGGCTCTGGGGGTCCTTTGAACGTCTTGGCTCCGACCTCCTTCATGTCTGCATCGATTCCTGGGAGACGGCTTGATGCCTGCTCACACCAGAACACTCTTATGGAGAAACCTTATCTGCACGAGCATGCTCACACACACACATAGATGTGGGGTCTCTGGTGTTTACAGATATATTCTTGGGCTGAGGTTATCATTACTAGAGCTTGATTAATCGGTACCATGAGGTTTTTTGTGACGTTGTTGTATTTCTATATCCATTTTTGTGTGATGTCGTTGGATTGTTTTGTCGATGTTCCTTTTTCCTTTTTGGTTTTGTTTTGTTTTTTTCCCCTCTCTCTGCCGTCCTTTGGGTATGGATGCAGACTTCAAAGTTTTCCTGTGTTTTCTTTGTTCCCATTCCTCTCTTGTATTTTCAACTCACCCTCTCTCATGACTTTTTGTTTCCTATCTCTCTTCTTCATCTTCTTTCTTTCTTCCCCTTAATTTTCCGTCTCCGGGTCCATAACATCAGGAAATAAAAACCCCAGCAATTCATGATAAAGATTTTTTACACATATATCAAGTGGAGTACTATAGCAAAAGCTGCACTGCTCCGCTTGTGAAAGGAAATCTGTTGGGCTTCTACTTGGTACTCGGACACACATTCTGAGCTCCACACTGCCAAACAGGACCAAAAAAAAGAAAAAAAAAGAAAGTGTGCTGTACAAATAAAATAGCCTTTCCTTGCCTTGCCTTACCTCGCCATTCTTTGAATGAAAAAAGACCGAAATAATTATCGGACTTTGCATTTCATATGATTTGACTTAAACAGAAATTAAAGAGTAACTAAACCCCAAAACAACTTTTTTTGCTTCAAAACTGTATAAATGGGTATTTACCAATGCAATCTTTCAGTTTCTGGTGATTTTTTTACATTTTGGTATAAACTTGTTTAATTCTACACTTTTTGGTCTAAAAACGTCTTAGTGCTGCCCTCTTAGGGTTGAACGGTGGCTACTGCATATTAATTTTGTGATTGGTGGAGAGCGGTGCATTTCTTTTCAGCTTCAAAACTTTGTAGAACCACCTTGTACTACATTGTACTGCACTGCTTTTGGGGTATGTCTCTACAGCAGGGGTCCCCAAAGTTGGTCCTCAAGGGCCGGTATCCTGCATGTTTTAGTTCTTTCCCTGGTTCAACACAGCTGAATCAAATGATTACTCGTTAGCAGGCCTCTGCAGAACTTTGACATGCTGAGGAGGTAGTTTGACCATTTGAATCAGCTGTGTTGAACCAGGGAAAGACCTAAAACATGCAGGATACCGGCCCTTGAGGACCGACTTCGGGGACCCCTGCTCTACAGGCTTTGCGTACGTAGAGACTAAGACCTTTGCAGAGTCTTTTTTTCAAAATAGCTCAAGTTTATTGGTTGGGGATAGCTGCTGGGGGGCTCGACGGGGATTGGGTCCAGCGTCTCTATTTGATCATCTGTTTTGTGTGTTTAGTGCTTGGTCGGTTTATTAGTGGGTCTGATTGGCTTTGGTTGGATGCTTGGTCTTGGTGCTCTGCGGTGTGTAGGATTGAGATTCGGGAGCTGGTTGAGTTCAGTGTTCGGGTGCTGGTTGGGCTTGGCCTGGTGATTTTGTCCATCCGCTGTGGCTATTGGTGTGGCGCTTTGACGTGGGGCAGAGGAGCATTGGGATGTCAGCTGTGGGGATTGGCCCAGGGAGGCAGTGGCACGTGTTGGCCATCGGCTGCCCATGGCGTCAACAGCTCGGCGACTGGGGGCCCTGGTCGGTTGATCTCTGGTTCACTGCGGCCCCCTAGGGCTTCTGCATTGTGGATACTGGATGGGGTTCTCCTCTGCTCCTCTATAGGGGGTGCAGTCAGCCTTGCGTAAAGCCGCGTTCACACCGGTCAGCGCGTCCAGGCGTCAAATCGCTCAAACGGACGAAAGTCGACGCTTTAAAATTAAAACCCAGCTGCTTGCACACTTGTGGTCTGCGTCGGCGCGTCGGGGCATCAGCGCTAGCGTTAGCTAGCGTAGCGTTAGCTAGCGTAGCGTTAGCTAGCATAGCGTTAGCTAACATAACAAGAAAGTTAAAAGAAAATTTTTTTTTCTTCTATGTTTAACTGCTTACCTGGCACTCCAATATCCTCCGATATCTTCCTCCAAATCAGATCCGATCTCTTCCTGTCTTTGTAAAAAGACGAAGACGGGTCATACAGTTCACGGACATTACATACAGCGACGAACAGTTTGTCCTCCATCTTGAATAAAAAATTTGCCGATTCACCCATGGAAGGAGTTACTACGTCAGTACAACGAGTCGCTCTGATTGGTTGACGCCGCGCGTCTGCTGCCTGAAAGTTCAGTTTTCCCAACTTGACGCAGCAGACGCCCTGACGGACCGTCGGACCGTCGGGGCATCAGCCGCGGGGACGCGCTGATGCCAGCTGCGCCGACGCGCGCGACTTGCTGCTTGGCAGTTTGGCGCCCACTAGATGCGTAGATACCATAGACTTGCATGTAATCTAGCTGCCCTGCTGCCTGGACGCGCTTACCGGTGTGAACGCGCCTTTAGTCTGCCTGGGGCTCCTGTGCTCTGGGGGTCCTTTGAATGTCCCTGGCACCAATCTCCTTCGTGTCTGTGTCGATTGCTGGGAGGCGGATCCTCACACCAGCTATTCAACACTCATATGGAGAAACCTTATATGCACTAGCATGCTCATACACACACACACACACAAGTGTTGTGATTCCAGTGTTTACAGATCCACTCTTGGGCTGAGGTTACCACAAATACATCTTGTAATCATCGGTACCGTGAGCTTTTCAGTGATGCCATTGTTGCGTTTATACATCTATTTTTGGGTTGTGGTTGTGTAGTTCTCTGTTCAAATTGTTTGTTTGTTTGGTTTGTTTTATCATCGTTTTTATTCCCCTCTCTGCCGTTCTGCACGTGTAGATGCAGACTAGGATGTTTTCTTGTATTTTCTTTATCCCCCCTCTATCTTCAATTCACCCTCTCCCAATTAACTTTTTGTCCTACCTCTTTTCATCTTCTTTCTTTTTTCCCCTTTATTTTCTGTCTCTATGTCCATAATATCTGAAAGAAAACCCACAGCAATTTCTAATAACGTGATATTTTGCATGTAGGGCAAAATGCTCAGTTTTGGTCTCATCTGAACAGGGCACCTTCTTCCACATGTTTAGTTTCTGGCAAACTTTAAATATGACTTCTGATGGGTCTCATTGAATAACAGCTTTCTTTTTGTTACCCTTCCATAAAGCCCAAATTTGGGCACGACTAATTGCTGGCTCATCCACAGATTGTCATGCCTGAGCTGTGGATCTCTGCAGCTCCTCCAGATGTACCTTGGGCCTGTTGGCTGCTTCTATGGTTAATGTTCTCCTTTGTCATCCTGTGAGTTTAAGTACTTGGCCTGGTCTTGTTAGAGTCACAGTTGTGCCCTCCTCTTTCAACTTTAAATAAAACCATGCATTCTTTTTCTTTGAATTCACAGTTATGTGCTACTTTGAGTTGGTCTATGGCATGTTTGTTGTTTTGACATGACACGAGGGGGGACATTTATAAGGGTTTGTGCACTTTTGTATACCACTGTAAATGTATTCCTCTTTGAAGAAAAGACATTATATAAACAGATTTTATTTTGTATTTCTTCTTTGATTTCCAGCACTGCCAGTAACTCAAGCAAGAGCTCGCCCACCTGCTCACCAGTCCTGCGTAAACGTTCGCGCTCTCCCACACCACAGAGCCAGGAGGGTGAGAACATGGTGGAGAAGGGTTCAGACCACTCCTCCGACAAGTCCCCCTCTACACCTGAGCAGGTCGTCCAGAGAACGTACTCTGTGCAGTCGGCGCGAAGTGGCGGTAAGAACTCAAAGGTGAGTCATGAGGACATATTCCCGCTAATTTAACACCTTTATTCAACAGGTGTACAACATGTCAGATGGTCAAACAGTTGGATTTTTCTGCACTTTGTCCCAGTTGACAATGACTTCTACGAATCTTCACATTTCAACCAATAAACCCTCATTAAGCTCAACGATAAAGTGTTGATCAGCCACTGTAAGTTATGCTTCTCAGACCCTGTTGCTTCCAAATTTCTCAGGCTGGTCCTCTTGGTCCTTTTTATTTGATCCAAGCAAATATTACAAATGCAATATAGTACTTTTCATTGACTGTTATTTTAGCCCAGACTGCAAATCGTTCTCTAATTTCAATAGATAATTTTGGTTTAGACCCTTGTGAATAATATCCTTATTTCAGGGGTGCCAGAGTCCAGACCTGGAGAGCTACTATCCTAGAACTTTTAGATGCATCCCTTCTCCAACACACCTGAATCAACTGGCTAAATTGATTCATCAGCATTCAGTCATTCAGCTCTGTGGAGGCCTGGAAACAATCGACTCATTTGATTCAGGTGTGTCGGAGAAGGGATCCAACTAAAGGTAGTTGGATAGTAGCTCTCAAAGCCTTAACTTGAGCACCCTTGAATTATCCATCCATTATCTATACCTGTCTATCCTATGCAGGGTTGCGGGGCTGCTGGTGCCTATCTCCAGCAATCATTGGGCGAGAGGCGGGGTACACCCTGGACAGGTCGCCAGTCCATCGCAGGGCAACACAGAGACACAACAGGACAAACAACCTTTTACGCACACACTCATACCTAAGGGCAACTTAGAGAGACCAATTAATCTAACATTCATGTTTTTGGACTGTGGGAGGAACCCAGGGTACCCGGAGGGAACCCACACATGCACAGGGAGAACATGCAAACTTCATGCAGAAAGACCCCAGGCTGGGATTTAAACCCAGGCCTTCTTGCTGTCAATCACCTCTAAATTACTTGGTTGGAAAACATTTTTTTGAAAATTTAGACATTCAAATTCATTCATTAAACCTCATCAAATAACCCACAAAGTGGTAGCCCACATAATATCACAGAACAGGGTAAGCAGATGCTGAGGCTCATACTGTGCAGAGGTTACAAACTTTCTCCACACTCAATAATTATAGACCTCTAAACTTGATGTGACCTTCAGATTAGTTCAGGACTGCAGTGTAGACAGCTTCATGGAATGGGTTTAAATTGGTCGAGCAGCTGCACTTAAGCCTTACATCACTAACTCCAATGCACAGCGTTGGTTGCAGTTGTGTAAAACAGACCACCACTGGACTCTAGGGCAGTCGAAACATGTTTTCTGGATTGATGCATTATACCATTCTGTGTAGCAATCCAATGCATGCATCTGGGTTTGTCAGTTACTGGGACAACAGCACTTGTCTGACTGCATGTTGCCATGGGTAAGGTTTGGTGCTGAGGGGATTATGGTGTAGGCCTGTATTTCAGGAGCTGGACTTAGACTCTCAGTTGCAGTCAAAGGAACTCTTAAACCTAGCATACCCGTTTGGGAATGGCTCCTTCCTATTCCATAATTGTGTACCGTTGCGCAATGCAAGAGCCACAAAGACATGAATGGGCGAGTTTAGAGTTGACTGACCCACACAGAGTCCTGATCTCAACTTTATAGATCAACTGTAGATGTTCAACATCAGTGTCTGATCTTTCACATGTGTTGCTGGAAGAATGGTCAAGATTTATCAGTAACACACTCCCAAACCTTTTAAGAAAGCTATGCAGAATAATTGACACTCCTTAAGATTCAAATGTGGGCCGGCATCACACTGAACCACATGGATTAAGAATGGAATCCCTCTCAAGTTCATCTATGTGTGATAAGTGAATACTCAAGGCGATATGGAGTATTTAAGGTATCCTGTTGTAGTGACCTGAGACAGACAGTTGTTGGACACAGATCAGTTAGCCAGTTTTAGACTTAAATCTCTGTGGACTGTTTTTCACATTATTTGTAATTAAGCTTTTGTTTAGTTTTGTTGTCTTGAAATGGTATTATTACAGATTTTATATTTTATTATCTTAGCTTTGTCAGCCTCATAGAACAGTATGAAGCCATGATTGAGGGTTTAGTTAAACTGTAGAAAGGAAAAATCCACTGGTCCAGGTGTTGTAATAAATGTGTTTAATTATGAAAAAGAAACCTATGGATTAAAAAATGCTTCAGCATTCAATTTATTTGCTGTTATGAACAAGCCCTACTCAAGATCATGAACATTAAGAAGCAAAATAGCCCACAGTATAACTTTAGACATATGGATTGCAAAATAGAAAAAAGTCTATAAATGAAATCTACTGTCAAGACCAAATTATTGTACAATTTTACCTTTTCCATACCTGCTTAGTATAACACAGGTTTACTGGGGCTAATTTATAATTTCAGCCCTCAAGGGTTGAGAGGTAGTGCAGTTGTAGTAAAGAAGGTGTCTAAGATGTAATAACATATCCATCACGTTCTTTCTCATGAGCAGTATGATATACACAATTGTGCTGCCACCAGTGCAGAGCTTGCTCAACATTTGCATGTAGTTGAGTTTCTTATAGTGAAATGAAAGTTTTTGGACAGCATCCTAGTGACAAATAGGACAGAAAGGAAGAGACAACAAGGTCAGGCTGAAATCCTCCACGACTTGTGCAAAGTTATTGTCTCTGGAGAGTCATGCTTCAGATTTCTTGGTACCTTTACAATCATTTGTCCTAAGAAGAAAAGTTGAGAGCTACCACCAATCCTTTGTGATGCCAGCAATGATGGATCTTCATGAAATATGTTTGGGAGATTGGATTTCATCCATAGGAGTGAGGATTAGTCGCAGTTCTGCCCCACTATAAATAAAAAGTCAAAACATTCTTGAAGAGAAAAAGTCCAAAAAGATAAGGAAAAAACGTAGACGATACATTTGAGGACAAATGCAGGAAACCTCAAAGATCTTGTCCCAGTTCTCGCAGAAATTATAGAATAGCTTTGAGACTCATCAAATGGGTCAAGAAACATGTTTGTGTCAATGCTGCAACTTTAATCCAAAAGTGTGTTATTGAATAGTTCTCTAGATAGTTAAAAAAAATTTGATTTACATGTTATTTTATAAATGAATTAACATATGTATGATAATATCCATGGTCATGCTGTATGTTTTCTCATTTTATCTTTGAATTTTAAGCATATTTCATCCATCCCGACCTCATACATCACTACTGTTAAACTCACTCACTGATTGTGTGTTCTTTAAATTGTTGTTGCCTCTTCAACACAATGTGCCTCTTCTCTCTTCGCTTCTCTTTTGCTCCATGTCACATGATAACATGTTTTCATCTGATAAATACTGCTCACCTCTTCTGTTGTTTCTTTCTGCTTTCTTTTTTTTGCTTACATTTTCTATCTGATTTTGCTTTGTTCTTCTCTTGTTTGCATGCTAGTCTCACAAGCGACTTTCCAAAGTAAGCATTACTCTTTTTTTCTGTCTTTCGAACTTTTCTGTTCCCACTCCCAAACTTCTTGTCTTGTAAGACGTCCTGTAAAAATGTTTACAGTGTTTCACCCCTTTACCTTTCCCCCATGTTGTAAATCCAATCATTTAGCAAAGGGACTTTTCATTTTCCTCTGTTTGATGCTGTACTTTCCTTTATTTCCTCTTGTATTAATATTTAAAGTAGCTAATTGTCTTACTATATTGCTTAATATGTCTTTAGCACTTTATAAGTGAAGAGGAATTTTCTAAATTTCTAGACCAGTCAGCTTTTTTTCTTTTAAATTTAATTGTAAGACTAAAAGTAGAGTGATATAACCAGTGAATTTGTACAGAAGGTCCACATTTAAATGTAAATTTATCCAAATGACTATCCTCCTAACTCTTCTGTTTTGCTTGTGCATTTGCCCTTTACCTCTCTTGAGACACTTAAATCACTGTTACTCTTTGGGTAACTACAGCTGCATGACCTCTTTACCACATAAACATAGACTCTAAAAAACCCAACATCTAGGCCAAAAAAGGTCACCCCAGAACTTCATCAGAACTTCATCATTACTTTTGTAACCTTTCTCTTCCTTCATGGGGAATTTGCTCTGTTTTTAATAGCATTATTGTCCAAAGATCTGCCTCCAGTCTTGAGAAGGCACTAAAGACTGCTGTCATATTTCAGTGTGGTTATGAAATTAGTTCATCCATCAGAATACAGTGACTAACAAAAGTACTCAAACATCTTGACCTTTTTCCAACTTTGATCATGCTACAACCATAAACAATATTTTCCAATAGATCAACACAAAGCAGAATATACTTGTGAAGTGTAAGGAAAAGGATACATGGTTGTTAAAGATTTTTACTACTGCAAATTGGAAAGGACCCTGGTCCTCGAGATCTACCGTCCTGCAACTTTTATGCCACTTTTCCCCTAGGGTCGGCTCCACCAGGGCCGAGTCGGCTTAGCCCGGCCCAGGACTGCCTGGTTGTGTTTCCATTGCAAACTCAGAAACTCAGCAGTGGGCAAGGACATGGATGGGCTCTGCATAGCAAAAGTTCCAGTAGAAAATTACTCATCACTCACCATTTTCCGACATTACAGATGTCGATGCTGGACCCGGCATCTAGCCCACTCTCTCTCCCGTTGCTCGCCGGTCTTTCACCATAAATGCCATCCATTTCAGCAAAGCACTTCCAGTGCTTTCGGTCTGCCCCACTCCAGCCTTTGTGGTCCTTCACGGCCCGATATTAGCACTTTAATTCTTTGTTTCACCAAGCAATGTGTTGAAATCGCTGGAAGCCATGCGTCCCCATTCTCTGTGACATCACTTCACACGAATACCGCCAGGCCAATCATTGGCTACCACTATGCCTGTAGGAGTTAGAGTGACATCACTTTACCAATGCAATTAGTCTATAAGGTGGGTGTGTTGGCTAAGGGTTGGCATCTAAAATTTGCAGCATGGTAGATCTTGAGGACCAGGGTTGAGCACTCCTGTGGTAGAGCCACCTTTTACCGTAATAGCCTACTTCACCGATGATTTCACAGTATAGCAAATGCTGCTAGGTTCCAACTGCCAGACAAACAAACCGCATTTACCAGTTAAAAAAACACACACAAAGCACTTAGATGTCGGCGTTAAGGCAGAAATGATATGTGAAATATAAATACATCTCAAAGATGATCAAATATAAAATGGAGGAGGTTGTTTTGATGGAGGAAGACTTACTAGGGGGTTTTCTTGATGGCGACCCTGCTAATTATCGATTGCCAGAACTGAAGCGCTGGCTCTAATGTCATGGTCAAAGTACAAATGTGTCACTACGAGAAGCTATTGAAAAGGTACTGAGATGTATTGCATTATAAAATACAGGTTTATCCTGGAGTGGATGGTGGTAAATGGTATGAACTGAAAAATAAAGGACTCACTAGCCAAACACCTGTTACACCCGTTACCGTGAGAACGCCTGACAGTGGCTGGTCCACGAAGTTAATAATTCCACTGAGAGTAAATCTAAGTGGCAAAAGGTTCATTTGACATTTAAAATATATGTTGTTATTTTCGTACCTTGTTATCAAAATGTTTGTTTTATACAGATATTATGACATTTTCTTTTCTCATTATTTTATGATTTGTTTCTCATAACTTTTTCCAACATTTGCGATTTTAGTTCATTACAGTTTAAACATATTTAGGAGACGAAACTACACCTTTGTGAGTATCACAGCGACTCAGACCCATAGGCACCCATGCGAAATGCACACTTGTTTGTCTAGGGCTACCTCCCAGAATGCATTATGACTCTACGTCACAATCTATTTTTAGCTACTATGAAGGGCGCTATTCAAGCTAAAAGTCTCTAACTGTGTTTCCCTAGCTCAGTCAGATTAGACCGGAACCATCAATGAATGGCATTTTCCAGGTCTCGCCACAGATCCTTAATTGGATTATTTCAAACATACAACCATTCCAGTGTGGTTTCATTGTAGGTCACTGTCCTGCATGAAGGTGAATCTCTACTCTACTCTCAAGTCTCTTGGAGCTTGGAGCTATCATAAAGGATTGGCTTTATTTAGCTCCATGCATATTCTAACCAACTCTGAACCAGCTTTTGTGTCCCTGCTGAAAAAATGTGTTCCATGCAGCCCATACTACGATGCTGCCAGCGCCATGTTTAACAGTTGGTAGGATGTTTTTCAGTTTATGTGGAATGCTGCTTGGAAGGCCATGCCTTGGTAGGTCTGCAGTGCCTTACTCTTTTCAATTTTAGATGGTGTATTAAGCATGGTCTTTTCAAAGCAAATGGCTTTGTTTCATAAACCAACACAACCTTAAACATATCTACAATCCCTGATCTGTCTGCTGTGTTTCTTGGTCTTTTAAGAAATAATTTGTTCTCTGAGGTTTTCAGGGAACATTACTTTATTCATATTTGTACTGAAATGGGTTACTTTTAAAGGCAATGTGTTGCACTGGAATATATTCATGGGGATTAGAATAAAGGAGGTTAAAGATTCTTGAATTTCTTAAAGGTTTTGAAAACCATGTATCATTTTTCTTTTACCTTCACTTTGTCTTGGTCTATCACATAAAATCCCAATGGAATAGATTTACCTCCGTGTTTGTAACATGACAAAATGTGAAAAAGGTCAAGGTGTATTAATACTTTTGCAAAATTGTTTGGCTTTATTTTATGACTATCCAACTTTTTGTTGCAATATGCAAAGTTGACAAGAATTTGTAGATTATTTAGGAGTTCAGTATGTTGGGCTTTCTGTGAAAATTGCTCATTGCAGCTTGTTTGTGGCTGTACGCTTGCAAAGTCTTCTTATCACACAAAAACACACACATTTTACTAACTGATCACATGTTTATTTTCTGTGCTACAGTCTAAATCTGTGCTGTTGCAGTACCCCAACAAAAACCTCTTTGGGCCACTGTGGTCACATGACCCATAAAAGCATGAGGTCATTCTAGCAACGTGAGCCCGATCATCCTAACCCTAATGCAATCCAAATGAGAGTGCATTCAGCAGAAACAGACGGCCTGTGCCTCACCATGAGAATGGATTAATGATGACAGTGGCGCAGCAAAAATCAATCAGGCTTCTCATGTAACGGCACCAGCTACATGAACAGTCAGATTTAGTCATGCACTGACATTTTTCTGCATCTGCCTGCGCTTTTTCTTTTTAGTGCAAGTTACTGTTCTTAAAGTTGCATAAAAATATTTGGATCTCCCCTTTTACTTTCCCATCTTCCATGTCTGTCTGTGTCTTCCCTTCTGACTGCTTTGGTTAACTTTCGGGTTTCTCTGTAATTTCCCTTTCAGTATGACAGACTTAATCTGATTAAAGTAAGGATTTTATCTTTTTTCACCTGACCTGCTGACAAACCCAGCTGTGCCCTTGACAAACCCCTCAGCCCAACTCTTCCTTTGTAGTGGAGCAGTGCCTACAAAGACTTCCCTTTGACAGCATCGCCCCCTCATGTCTTTTCCAGTGCTTCCGATCTCCTTTGAAATGTTAAATGGCAGAAATGGCATTAGTACTTTTTTGGTTATCTAGTTATCCAACTACTTATCCCTGCACCTAGAAAAGTCAGCATACAGAACAATGCTGATTAAGAGAAAAGAAGATCAAAAACTACTATTTGCTGTTTTAGTTATTTGAGTTACGATGTTTCTGTTTTAAAGTTTTAATATACATACCTGTAAACTTTACTGGCAACTACTACCAAGCAGCAGCAAAGAACATTTTTCATTGTACATATTTTTTTTATCAGCAGAGATGAAAATACGACTGTCAAGTTTATAACGCTTCTACTGAGAAGACCAGAAAACAGAACGAACAATAGATAAAACCAAATCTCCTCTTCCTGTTTGCACACAAGCCAGTGTTTTTACAGCTAGCTGTTACAGGAACTTAGAAAGATAGCACTTAAATAATCCAATAAGCCAGTACTTTAAAAGTAAGGTAAACAGGTGTGTGTTTATATATTCGGGAAAAAAAGCTGGAAATTCTCAGCTTTAGTACATTTAAAGAATGAACAGGAAGATTTGTCAGTATTTAACCTCTCAATCACCAATCAAAGCTGATCAAAAGGTAAAAAACTGTAGTTTTCATTCTGGTCGCCTGACAGATGCATTTCTAGCAAAGACCCATAGGACTGTTAATAATCAAGTAATTGATTTGTTGTTTTTTTCGTTTGTTTGTTTTTTGGGCTATGGAGGCTATTTAGGCAACTAATTATTGTAGTGAATGTGTTTATTATTTTCCCATTGTACTTGTTGCTTCCTGAAGATGCTGTTTTTATGTTGGTAATTAATAATCATCGTAATGAAAGTTTGTCTTGCTATAAGTCATAAAACGCCACAGAGTTTACAGGATTGGCAAATCTGCAAAGCACTAAGATTATTAGATTAGAAAATTACTACATTAAGATTACTGTATTGTTCATCATAATAACACAAAAATGTTGTAAAAATGCAAACCCTAAAAACTCTCGACAGTATGGTTTTGATTGTTGTTACAGTTGCTGTTTGGACTCTTCTCACTCAGTTCTCTGAGCATCACTAAAAATTAATGTATTTAAATATGATTGCAATTACAGTGTGCTGTTTAGCTGTTTAATCACACTACTTCATGTAATTGGTGTAAGTTTTATTCATTAACATCTTTAAATTTGTTTTAGTTGGGCTCTGACTAAAAGCATTTATAGATAGAAAACTGAAAAGACTATGATGATTTTTTTTAATCCTCAATTCTGCCATCAAAATAAATTCGACAAATTATATTTGCGTAAAAATCTATGTCCACATCCCCCACTCTTACTGTACAACTTTTCTGGGTCAATATGTCATATTAAAGAAGAAATACACTGTTATTGTGCTGCTAACATGTCAATAACAGGTATTTTTTGTCACTTGTTATAACAAGTAGCAAATCCTACTGTTTTTATTTTTCTTGAATAGCACATGTACAGGAAAGGATGAGCTGAGTTTTTTTTTATTATTATTGCAATGTTTGTGCTTAAGAACAGGCACACCAAAAAACGTCCACCTTCTTTTATGGAGTTTTTTTTTTTTTTGTCACTGTTATGCTGATTATTGTTTACTTAGTAGGAGAGATGGGATATTTTTTAATTTCTTATCATTTTAATTCCTTTAAAATGGCCCATTTAAACTCCATCATGATATAATTATTCTATATTGGTAAAGTAACACTCAGGAACGCAAAATCAAACAAACAGCCTCTAACATACATGTGGATCTTATCCCGGCAGTGGCCTCCAAGTTTCTCTACACTCGTGCCTCTGTCACCTTCAAATCAGATTAGCCCACATTATCTCAGCGATCGTCACAGTTAGACCTCAAGCCTGAGGCTACAGTTCACTGTTTCTGATGGCACGAACAGAAAATAACCAAAGCTTCATTTCAACTGGTAGCCTTTTGCAGCTGGTAGTGCATGTTTGTAAATCGTAAGAAAATACAGATTAGGAATATATTTACGATCAGTCCAGTTTAAAACTTTTGCACAACACAGAGTGTCACTTTGGTCACACTGTAAAAATTCTAACTATAGTTTCAGATGTTTCTGCAGCTAGGGAAAACTTTTTCCCTGAGTTGAACACTTTGGACAAATAAACACGTTTATCGTCAGGGTTATCGTCAGTCAATTGTCATGCAATTTTTCATCGTTTACTTCCCCTTCCTCTCCCCATGTACGGTCCTTTACCTGCTTCCCTACCATCATGATTAGCTGCATGTTTTTTGGTTTTGGACTTTTGTTTATTGTAGTAATATTGCAATGCTTCTGTATGTGGTCCATAACATATAATCACATGTTCATTGTTAGAGATTTCTCTGCTGCCCTCTGCTGTTTGAAAACTATAACAAACTAAATGGTTAGAGGAAAATGTCTAAATGAATGGCAGCTGAAGAGATGGCATCTAAACACTTCCATAAATCATACTAGCCAAAGAACATAAATTATATGTTATGTATTATGTGGTAGAATGTAATGTAATATTTGTAGCTTCAAAAACTGTTATGAGCGTAACAGCATTTTCAAATTTCTAAAAATCCTTTTGGGTTTTATTCTCAAATCCTACTTTCACAAATGCAAATTAGCAATTTAAAATATAATAATAATAATAATAATAATTAATAATTAATAATAATAGTAAGGTACTTTTTAAAAACGAAATGCACATTTTAGTACATTATTTTTAATAACAAGAAAGCCAAATTCTGCTGCAGGCTTAAAGTATTTTTGAGGAAAAAATGTTTGATTTCTCCTATACATGAAAGTTAGCAAATCCACCCTGTTTAAGTAGTGGTACTTAAGTGAACCTTTAGTTTGCTGTGAATTCTGTCCTCTGCTGTAATCTGGGATGAGATGAATGATACTGGGTCTCATTATTAACTAATAGACCTTAAATGCTTTCTCTTTTTTTTCTTTCCACAGAAGAGCCAAAGCTGGTACAATGTAAGTCATTTCTTGTTCTTGTACACGTTTTGCACATGTGTGTTCATCACTTAAGGCGTTCGTGTGTGTGTGTGTGTGTGTGCGTGCGTGTGTGTGTGTGTGTGTGCGCGCGTGCGTGCGTGTGTGTGTGTATTTGCGTCATTCATGTGGAGTGTCCTTTATAAGGATGGGAGGTCGTTGTGCTTACTCCTGTTTAAGCACCAAACTACTACTGGCTTACTTGTCCTGAAGACAGGGATTAACATGGATTTAAAAAAAGCCACAGGTGTCCTTTTAATGCAAGGGACCCAGAACATAAACACACAGCAGTTCATCATTTGTACCATGCCTAGGATTTTTATTCTTGAATAAAATCATAGATTTTATTATTAAAAGGTTTTAATCCAAGTTTTATTTTGCACCACTAGGTGGTGTGCTAAAGCTAGTTTTGAAACAGTTTCCTTGTCAACTGCTGAACAGCTACTTTTCACACTGCTGTACTCTGAAAGGATGACCATTGCTTAAGTCAAGACAATATGCAGAACAGGAATGAGATTGATCAACTCACATTTTGTCATTGTAACAGTGCTTCGCAAAAATATTCACACCTGTTACAACTTTTTGACATTTTCTGTTATTACAACCCCAAATGTTATTACATTTTCTGTTTTTACAGCCCCAAATGCTATTACATTTAAGTAAGAGACCAGCATAAGGTGGCGCATTATTGGAAAATGGAAGCAAATTATATATTTTGAGCTTCATGCTAATCGCTGTGTGGGCCAAAAATCAAATGCTTTACATCACCCTCAGCATACCTTCCACACAATGAAATGTGGTGGTGACAGCATCAAGCTGCGGTGATGTTTTTCTTTAGCAGGGACAGAAAAGCTTTTCAGAATTGATGTGACAATGGAGGGCCCTTAAACCAGGGCAATACTGGAAGGAAACCTGTTCATGTTTAGGCAGGACAATGATCCAAAACGTACAACTAGAGCTAAAATAAAATGTATATAAAATGTGTAAAATGATAGTCATGTGTTAAGCTTAGTTTATACTTTCCCGTCAGCGGGGGTGCCGAGACGCCCAGCGCCATCATCTGTCGACGGATACAACAGAGACATGAACAATTTTTAAAATGTCTGTCAAAATCTACAGAGAGCACTAGCCTGTGATTGTTCAGCACTCCACTTCTTTTAAATTAGTCAACAGCTCCGCTGTTTACCCCCAAAAAAAACAACAACAAAAAGAACAGAGTGCTGAAGATATCTAGCAGTACACATGGAGCAGATCGAAGAACATCTTGCATCACACAATTTAGTGTTCACCGTCCGATACGATAGCAAGTGAGGAGCTTTTTATCATATTTGTGCACAAAAAGCTATTTTAAGTATTGAATGAGAGTAAAGTTTTTAGAGTTAAGAGTTTTGGTTTAAAACAAAAAAGTAAACACACTGCTGTTGACCAGAGACGTGACTGCAATGGTGGCAGGACCCCCAGAAAAGCCCTACACTCCCTGTTGTCCTGGCGAGGAATTGCTGTGCAAGATTACCCAGACAACGGAGAAGTCTGAAAGGAAAACCTCTCTGTCGATACGTGTGCGTTCCTGTGCAAACCGGCTGATGGAGAAATATAAACCAGGCGTTAGAATGGTTCAGACTAAACTTGAGTGGATGCTCCTCACTTTTCGTATTTTACTTCACCATTATGCACTACTTTGTGTTGGTCTATCACATAAATTCCCAATAAAATACATTGTTTTGTTCCTAAAGTCTTTAAAGGTGGGAAACCTTTTTCTTGGCAATATAACTCATTCTTTGTCCAGGAGTGTTTTTATTGCAATGTTTTCCCTTTTTTTAGTTTTTTTAGTTTTTATTCGCTGTGTGTACATTCTTTCCCTCTCTCCCAGCATGAAAGACAGCACATCATGAGAGTAAGCATGACTTGTTTTCTTGTGCAACCCAGATATCTTTCTCTGTCTCTACTTTTTCAGCTGAGGGGAATTATCATAACCCTCCTTCCTGTTTCTCATTTCACTAAGTTTGCTCAGCGTTGTTATCGCCAACTGCAAGCCACAGTTTGAAGGAAGTAATTGGGATAAGTTGGAAAAGACAAGTTCAAACCATTTTCAAACAGAAGCTACATTAGTAACACAGCTTGTTTTTCTCTAATGGCTATATATGTCATTGATGGATTTGTTTTTAAAAGTGTCTTGGACTCACTTGAAGGGCTGTCCCCAAGCAAGCTTCTGTTTGTGGCGTGCAACAGGTGGCAACAAACAGACCGAGCTCCTCGCTATACTAAACAATTTGGCAAATTGCTGGAAGGGCTTCTAGACGAGTCATGGGAATGGTGCATAGTGATTTGAGCTTAGGCATGTTTCCATCCAGATTGACTCCATTCAACAATGTTCTGCTAAGCATTTGGATTTTGGTTCTTGTTAATTTAATAAAAGAACACAGAAGTGTTCCCACTATCATCTAGAAAGAAAACTTGACCTGGAAAATGTTGGTCAAAAAAGTCCAGAAGGCCTCTCCTCTTATTTATTTTTACATAAATGTAGATGTTGATGGACTAAACCTCTCCTTTCAGCCACACATCCTCTAACTTTGGACTGTAACTAGTATTAGTTTAAATTTTTCACATCATTAACTGCTCTGGCTAACTATCTTATTCACAAAGTAAGTAGCACTAATGATATGCTGCCGCAAACACTCCAATCAAGTTATGTGAGTCTGTGCTCTTTTTTAAGGTCTATGTATATGTTTATTTACACAGTTTACTCTACTTATTCAGTGTATGGTTCTAAAATCAAACATATTTTTTAGACCTCTCCTTGCTGAGCCTAAAGTTTGAGCACCATTGGCTCAATGTTATAAAAAGGGGAACATGCCCCACCAACCCCCACTTCCCTTCTTGTGTCAATCCCAAAGGAAATCTGAGCGCAGAGCTAAAAGGGAGTCTCCGAGCAACACGTACCGCAAGCCTGAGTCCGTTACAACACTTCTGTCAGGAGGAATGGGCTCAGTTTCAAGCCGACAACCGTGTGAAACTTTTGGACAGATACCCAAAACATTTGAGCTAGATAGTACAGTTTAAAGGCAATCTTACAAATATTGAAGAAATGTATGTGAACTGCTGAATTTCAAGAACGTAAATACATTTCTTAGAAAAAAATCACCACTCATAGTTCTGGCATTTAGCAAATAAAATACCATAGGTTTGATAATCCTAACTGATCTAAACCAGGAAAAGTTTTACCAAATTTAATGTCAGACAGTTGCTTAAAAAAATCCATGTCTTTTTATACAATGTATGACTATAGCTGTCTTTCAACTTCTATCATGTTCCTAGAGGTTTTGTCTCTAGATCCATGACTGGTATACCTTATTTGCATGTCAGCCTGTGTGTGCATGCTTGCAAGTGCACTACCTTTCAGCATTATTGGCCTCCATTATCACTTATGATTTAGGATTAAAAAGCCATATGTTCTAAAATTTAATTCAATCCTTTTTTCTCCACTAAAAGTGCCTGTTTTTATGGTTTGCATTTACACGTGTTTGTTGCAATGCTTCCCTCGTTACCAGGATGTAAGCATCAATGGGCCAAACACAAACAAGCAGTAAAACAAGTGAGACCAGATTTTAATGTTAATAAAGGCAGTTTCTTTCTGGACTAATAAAACCAACAGACCTATACTGAGTGAAACACACTCCCATTTGTAATTGGGATGAACCCTCGATCCTCCAGTACACGCCCTGGATTTTAGTACCGTTCTCCTGCATCCCCTACTGTTTGTTTAGCAGGTTAATAATAAACCAGATCAAGTCAAGCAGCTGCACAGTTTATTTTGAGAATTGAATCCTCACTCCCACATTTACCTGAAGCAAAGAAGTTTAAGCAATCTTTCAACTTTAAAATCGTTTTTCATGCCTCGTATTGTCTCCTTGAATGGGGAAGCTAAGAAGAAGACAGCTGTATACATTTGGTTCATCCAGCAGGAGGCACAGGAATTCAAACCGTTTACTTTTTGTTCTTTCTCTAATAGCCTCTGAGACACAGAGTTGTTCCATACTTTCCTGTCTACTGAAAAGTTTCAAGTTTATAAAAGTTGGGGGGATGTGCTCTTGGATTATTTTGACGGGCTGCAAAAAAAATAGAAGCAGTGAGCTCTCTAGACCTTCTCAGAGGGGGTATATCAAATATCAGGAGAACGGGGAATGTTCTCTATTCCAAGACAGGAAAAAGCAGTTTTATACCCCCCGCTGCCTTTGGCTTTGGTTTGAACTGAAGTAGCTTTGCATCTCAGTGTACAGTACGTTAAAAAAGGTTGGCTTTGCTGTGGGTCGCGACCCCTGTCCAGACCCTGTTAAGATTGATGGTGTTGTTTTGCACATGGAGGTAACTGTAGGTTATGTTCACATCTGTTCTTAGTAACTCAGCCTCTCTGAGCAGACACCAAAATGGACTCGACACATACCATAACAGCCAGAAAACGTTCCTCTTTTCTCCAACCCAGTTTCCCTCCACTCAGCTTCTGTATGTCCGGCTGAATCGCTTCCTTTACGAGACTTTGCCACAAGGTAAAATGTCATCATTCTGTACTGCTTGTAAACAGTGATTACAGAGCACTTAAACCTGGACAGTGCCACACACACACACACATACACACACACACACACACACACGTGCTCTACTCACACACTTACTAGGGAGAGTAGGCAGGAAAAAAAGGAAAATGCTCACGGCATGATAATAAAGGACTTGTTGGCCGGGGTAACTAGAGGGCAACGGCCATAACTCCTCTCCCTGTGTGTGTGAAAGGAAGCGGGAGAGCTCAGCAGAACCACAGAGCAATACACGGATCATGTGGCTGGAGCTCTGAGCGTCCAGTGCTCAGTGCTGAAGGGGATCGGTACGACGAGGAAAATCAGGGGGCGGGGAGGTGCGGACACCCTGGCTTCTACAGCTGTGACTGACAGAGGAGACCCACGACTTTGTTACATTCAGACACCCAAAGCGACAGAGCTGGCGCGATGAACGTGGAAATGGATGAGGATGGTACGATGTCGGAGTGGGAGGCCGTGCTGGAGCTGGATGAGGCGCTGGCAGGGTGGCTCCTGCAGGGTCCGGCTAGAGGGGAGTGGGGCTGGAAGTGGGGATGGGCTGCGTCGAACCTCCAGGACCCAGAGTGGGACAATGAGGATATTCCGGCTGTAAGTTGACCGCCACTTGTAAACAAGAGGCAGAAATGTACCTTTCTCTTTTAGCATTAATCCTAAATTTCTAACTGGACAGAGTCAGAAAGAGGATAAAGTCAACAAGCAAGCTTGGTCTTTACTGCTGTAGGCACGGCTCTGTGTACTAATTCCCAGGAACTAAGTAAAACCTCTGGTTTGGTTATGAGTCATATCTGCTGGAATCCTGCTGGAGGTCTGTTGTTAATAGACATCATCAGGTTGCTGTGTGGCCGACTTAATATTCCAACTGTGTTACGAGTGTTTGGTTGTTTTTAGAGGCTGTGGAGAAGGTGGTGTAGGCAGTTCATTAGACAGCCATCATCCACACTGTGTTTTATATGATCTCCTTCTCAAAGCTGAAACAGCAGAATAAATGACCAAACATAATGTCTTCATTTCAGACTTAAGGGCTGGCTTGTGCAGAACCTCCTAAGAAGGAATTTATTTTTCTTTTGTCTGACTGACCCTCTCCTTCCTCCATTGTCAGCGATGGCTTCCTGAGCATTTCCTGCCGAATGGGAAACCTCTGGCACAGATTCCAGGAACCCTCTCTATGGAGCACATTTGGAAATTTCACACAGGCTTGGATTGGAGGATAGTTTTCCTAGAAGAGAGGAGACCACAAAGGATTTTAGACCACAGTGTTTGACTTTGTGTCAACTCTCCTCTGAATAAAAGTTCCATTCATGGAAGTTTGTTTCTCTTTCTAAGAAATCTGATAATTTAACTGGTAAATTGTAAACTTTAGTCACTTGTGAAATAATCCTCACCCTGCTGAGCCTGTCCAGCCTGTATGTTATGTCGCCTTGTTTCTAAGCATCAAGAATCTTGCACATGGTTTGGGCTATAATCCTACATTGTCATGCACTATCTGTCCATTTCCTCCACCTGTGAAAACCCCCCACAGACAGCAAGTCAAGGCGTGACTGAAAAAAAAAGCAGAAATCTTCATGGAAACTGTGGGTGGTTTTAACCAGGTTGTCTCACGCGCTTGTACTGCAAAAGCAAACAGCCACTTGTGACTGTGCATAAGGATGAGGGTGGAAGAGTTTAGGAAGCATTTAGATGTGTGTCTGTGTGGTGTTTCTGATGCTGCTGCAGGTGCTGAGCCCGACATACAAGCAGCGCAATGAGGACTTCAGGAAACTCTTCAAGCAGCTCCCTGACACAGAGAGGCTCATTGTGGGTGAGTGGACACCCCACACTCTGAGGCCATCTGAGGACTGCCAGGGTGCACCCAGCCTGTTAGTAATTAAAACACGATTGATCCTCACTGCACAGACACATACTGCACGATCTAAGGTTTTTATTTGACATGATTATGAGATTCAGATCTCTTTAACTTTTCCACATCTTTTCATGTTGCAACTATAAACTTGTGGTTATTCGAATTGGGATTTAGTATTCTGAGACAAACCAACAAAACATAGTACATAACTATGCAGTGGAAGAAAAAGGAATTGTTTTCCACATTTTTACACAAAAAACTTGGAAGGTGTGGTGTACATTTTCCTCTGATACCACTACATTAAAACTAGTTCAAGCAGTCTGGTTTAAAAGTCACCTTAAATTAAATAGACTCCACCTGCATCTGGTTTATTTTTGGTGAGAGCCTCACAACAAACAGCATCGTGGAGATCAAGGAACACAGCAGGTAGGTCAGGGATAACGTTGTGGAAAATTAAAATAGGGTTAGATTATAAGATGATTTCCAATGGTTTGAAAATATTTCGGAATAAAAATAAAAAACTGTTAATGACATGAGCAAGGGGAAGAGGTTAACCTTTCAGCAGGACAACAACCCCCAATATATGGCCAGAGCTACAGAGAACTGTTTTAAAATCAAAGTATATTCATACGTTAAAATGACCCAGCCAAAATCTACAACTAAATCTTATTTAACATCTGGGGCATAACTTAAAAACTGATGTTTACCATATGCTCTTCACCCAAACTGACTGATCTTGACATAATTTAAGAAAGAAGAATAGGCAAAACATTCATTCTCAAGATGTGCAAAGCTGGTCGAGACATACCACAAAAGACTTGCAGCTGTATTGACTAAGCGCTGTATATATCAATCCATAACACACAAATTTCTACTTTAAAAAATGTAACCATGCATCTTTTTACATATGTTTTGCAAATGTGTTCTCAGTACACATAAAATATCAGTAAAATACACAGATGTGATGAAAAAGAATTGGAAAAGGTTCAAGGAGTATAAAAACTTTTCAAGTCACTGTCAATGTATTTGAATTAATGTCAGTTAAATAATTCCCTGTCGCACATAATGTTGCAAATATGCTTGATTTGTTTTTAAATGTATGTTATGTTGTTTGCCATAAAAAAGGAAAACTGTATCCTTTCACTTTGTTGTATGCGCCAAAGGAGGTCGCATTTACTAAACGAGATGAACTGCACACACCTTAGCACAAATGATGAAACCAGAAATCCGTTTGCCTACTTTTTTCTCCACTGTCTAAAAGCAGATCACTCAGAATGTTCACACTTCACAGACCAGCTTCCGTTTAAAACGTTTTAAATATGCAGTACTTTCGTAAAACACTTGTTCGCGCTTCGATCGGCTCAAAATGGCCACCTTTGTCTTTGATCACTGTGCTTCCAACTAGAACCACGGCAGACAACCTATCTAAATGTTTCTCTTCAAACTCCCACAGGAGTTGTTCATTTTTTACATGGCAACCTTGGAGTCTTGAGGATTAGTGCATCTCCAAACGGGTGTGAATAATAGCCGTTAACATGCAAGTCATCCAACTCTGGAGTAGTGCTAGGGGTCGCTGTTTACCCTTCTTTTAGAGCTGTGACCTAAAACATAAATACGTTTCTGAGAGCAGTGCATTAGGCTGGATAATTAAGTGATACCTGCAAAAATAAATAAATAAAGCCAACACTCACAACCACTTGTTTTTTTACGTAAACTCATGCACTGATGTATCAACAAACCAGGAGTCGAGTTGTTACCATTTTAGTCAGCTACCAATAAACCAAGTAGTAATATGTTGGTCACACAGACAGTATGCTTAGTAAAAAATAGAATAGGTTGTTCAAGTTACTTTGCTGTTATGTTTCCCTCATTACAGAAATGGTTCTGTTTCTTTTGAAACTTTTCAAGATTTTTTTTCTTTCTTTTAAGCTGTTTTTGCAAAATAGCACAGTTTGACCTTAAAGATTTTGGAGTTTTTTTCGGGTTTTACATAAAACCATCAAATCAAATTAAATCCTATATTTTATTTGATCAGAAACAGCAAATGTTATGCACAATAGTAGCCAGACATTTAGAGGAAAAACAATTGCAATGTTTTGCATTTAATCATAACTCAGTAGATGTCATTCAAGCAAAAGCTGTGTTGTAAAGCTAATGAAAATGAGTGACTGCATTTGTTGAATTGTAAGTGTGAAGTGTGGTGTTATGTTAAATTTCAGCTGCTTTTTTACTGAAAATTATCCTTCATGTTTGCTTTTACGCAGAGATGACTTTTCTTTAAATGTGTGACCCTTGCCTGCGTGCGTGTGTGTGTGTGTGTGTGTGTGTGTGTGTGTGTGTGTGTGTGTGTGTGTGTGTGTGTGTGTGTGTGTGTGTGTGTGTGTTGCAGACTACTCCTGTGCTCTTCAAAGGGACATCCTCCTGCAGGGAAGGCTCTACCTCTCCGAGAACTGGATCTGTTTTTATAGCAACATCTTCCGCTGGGAAACTCTCGTATGTCCGATCACTGTTCATGCGTCTTTGTAGTTTTACTAGCAGTATTGGGACACGAGTGGATGTATGCAGATCTATAATTTGTGCTTGCTTGTGTGTGTGTGTGTGTGTGTGTGTTTAGCTGACAGTGCGGCTAAAGGACATCTGCTCGATGACAAAAGAGAAGACTGCTCGCCTCATTCCCAATGCCATTCAGGTCTGCACGGACAGTGAGAAGGTGATGAATTTTTCCTTTTTTTTCTTTTTTCTGTCGTTTTTGCACAGAGATACCAAAAAGGCATTGGCAAACAAAGTCTGGAATGGCTACCAAGACAGTGATTTGACATTTGTCACCAGTAGGGGGAGCATGTACTCAACACCGATAGGTGCTTGTAGTACATTACCACAAATGATAAAAATCTAAACTGACATGACAGGAGGATTGACAATTATTAACTGTTTTTTAAATGTCCCTCTAATTCATGTCTTTAGAGAAGTAACAGTCTTTTTTTCTTCCTCACAGCACTTCTTTACCTCATTTGGAGCCAGAGACCGGACGTACATGATGATGTTCAGACTCTGGCAGAATGCCCTGCTTGAGAAGGTAAGTGAATCAGTTCTACTGTTTCTTCATGCAAGCCCTTTTAAAGACATAAAGTGGACCTGTAAACCTTAGAGGATCTTTGGTGTTTTCTTTGTTGTTTATAGTTATAACTAATCAAAAAGTGAAATTCACAGAGCTGGAAATTCCTGGCTTTGTAAGACTTATCTTAAGAAAAGAAAACTTGAATAACATAAAAAAAATCTCTGTTCAGATCAAGTAGATGAAAACATTTTTTTTAGAAAATTATATTCTTCATCAAACATTCTTTAATAGTCTCAAGCAGTTCAGTTCAGGTCAGCTTTGCAGTACAAACTTTTTTTTTTCCATTCCCACTCTAAATGTTTTAGTCGGGTTGAGACTGTTTCCTGGCTGTGTCATTGAAGTCTGTTTATGTTCTCAGCTTAGTGGATGGATCAACTATCTTCCTGAAAAATGACTTAATCCCAAAACAATCCTTGGATTGATGGAATGAGGAAAGTGTCTAAAGCTTCAGTGTGCACCTGTGTATTTGACTACCATCTGCACTGCTTCTGTACAGCTCATGCAGTCGGGAGTTATGAGTGACTATGGACGTTAGCTTGATCTCTACAGCCAGTCATCTGCATATGTTTCTTAAGGATGGGATCAAGCAAATGTTCCAGCATCATCTCACTGGCCAATGTAAATTTATTATTCCTCATTCCATGACCCCTTGAATTACGCCCACCGGAGCTGTGTTTTCCTCTGTATGAGTAGTGTTTATAATGGTTTTAGTTAGGCTTTTATCAACAAAAATTCCATTTACTTAAGGCGATTTTTGTACTGTTCATTCACAAACATCGACTCATCTTTCTGCCTATTTGTGTTTTATAACTTTCTTGGGTTTCTGGCCTGATGCATGGACATGTCTAACTGAATGTTTATCTTGTGCAAACATCCTATTTCATATACACTTATTCCAGATTTGCAGACACAGCTGTTTTGCCACACTTCGTGTCGGTTTACCCTCTTTAAGGATTTTTTTCATGCTTTCCATTGTTTCTGCTGACAGATATCTTGTTGTGCCATGCTTCCTGTCAATCAGCCTAACACAGGTATTTGTGTTAGACTTGCATATTACGTGGTGGTTACATACATTTTTCATCTACGTGATCTGAAAAAGAATTTAAAAAACAAATGTTGGTATATTTTACAAAGCCAGTGTGTTTAGCTATGAAATCACATACTTTGTTTGTTTTGTTTTTTAAGTGAGATAAATGACTGAAGATCCTCCAAAGGTAGTGATTTCACATTATTTGCCAAGGGTTCCAATATCTTAGTCAGTTTGTGCTCTTAGATAAGTTACATTACTTATTCATAACATGCATCCCAGACACTGCTTGCACTGCTGTTTCTCGCATGTGTTAGTTTGAACTGACATCTCCACATATTTTATTTCACTTTTTCTTTTGCATCTTTTATAGCCCTTGTGCCCTAAAGAACTTTGGCACTTTGTCCATCAATGCTACGGCAATGAGCTAGGCCTAACAAGCGATGATGAGGACTATGTCCCACCTGATGATGACTTCAACACCATGGGGTGAGTCCACATTAAAACACAGTTAACTATTGCCACCATTCTAAATATTTCCAGCTTTTTACCTCACTCCCCGAAAGAAGAAAAAAATGCTGAGCTTGCTGGAGGTACTAAATAGCAATGAAGGGTGTAACATCACCCCTTTTTTCTCTTCAACTGAAGTAGGTAGTCCTTACAGTAACAAAACAGTTGAATAATCCTCCACTACTTTCTAATTGTTCATGTTGCCTTGTGTTGGTTACCTGGGAGGACAGAGTAACAGACAAGGTATGAATGATTTGTGAGCACTGTAAGGATACTGTGACTGTGTAACCATTAGCTACTAACATCGCTATAGAAACAAATGAAACACTTAGACCTACCAAACCTTAAATGGATAATTCAATGCTGAACACAGATTTGTTTAAAAACAGCTGGAGTGAAGCTTTTATTCTATTTGTGAAAACACAAATAAAAGCATCCATCCATTATCTGTACCCGTCCATCCTATGCAGGGTTGACAAATAAAAGTATTGTAATGCTTTTTTGAAATTGGAATCACCTCAGAATGTTACAAGTACAAAACCACCTTTGGACAAGTTAAACCTTGACTGAAATATTCTGTGCAGATTACAGATTGTTTTTAAACAGTGAAACCTTTACTCCAACAGTGAAAACAGAACTTATTTGAGATTTTGAGTTTGTCCAAAAACACAGTTTTGTCTCGTCTGGATGTAAGGCTACAACCCACCTAGTGTTGTTTACAAAAAGCATCATGGATCAGTAAGATATTATGTTGGCTTGATAACCTTGATTACGATACCTTGTGGATTTACTGTAGCAAAGTATTTCCACAGAAATGTAAAATAACCATACATAACATATCCAAAGCAACAAATATTTGTGCAACTGAAACAATAAAAGCACCGATTGCTGTAGTTGAAATAGTCGGTTGCATTACAAGCATGCCGCTCAAAGCTTGTCATCCATAGCTTTCAAACAGCTTTATCTTTCTTGGAGGAATGGGAGGCGCTCTTGTTTTACACCATGATGATTTGGAAATATGTCCAAAAAGCAGATTATGTCTTGTAAGTGCGATATTATAGACTTCTTTTAGCCAGCAGACCAGCACAGGGTTGCTGTTGGTAAGGGGCTGGGCATACAGCCAGAGAAAACTCCTGTCACTTTCTCAGAAATCTCATTTCAAAGACTTTAAACAACCAGAATGGTATTTAGCGGTTTGAAACAGTAACCTTTTGATATACCTTGATACTGCTAACCGGCTCATGCCTAAAACAAATGCAAGAACTCACTCCAACTGATTACTTTCTTCCGTAACACTGTAAACTCCCTCTTGTTGGTTTATAAAGCTCAGACAACGAAGAGTTTCTTTTTGCACCGTTGGTTTATCAAATGGTTTGGATTCTTCCGAGCAGCTAGAGAAGACGTCTATAACAGAACAGAGATCTGTGCATCCTGTCAGCTGCCTACCGTCTATAAAATCACCGAAACATGGGGTCCGGTTCAGCTCTCTAGGCTTCATTTGTACTCCTCTGTACAGTCAAATCATATAAAACCCAACCCATTTCAAATAAACAGTTGTGAATATTTTGGCACACACGAAGCTGAGTGGGGAACAAAAGCAGGGTCAGATACTTTCAACTGAATAAAATGAATCATGAGTTCTTGGACAATCCTTATGTGTGGGCTGAAACTGAGTTGGTCAGAACCACTAATAGGATCACTTTTCAGAGCTCCTTGTAAGTTGGTTCAGGCTTCTTGATTAGAGCCTGCTAAAGAGCAGGTCTGTGAACAGCTTTGGACATGTTGTGGATTTTAAAAGAAGCTGATGTTTAGAAGATAAGGAAGTGAGTGGAGTTGAATCACAGCTTTCTGGTGCCCTCAGGTTCAGCGAGGAGATTCCCAATGAAGAGAACGAGATAAACAATGACAACTTGACAAAGAACAGCGCAGACACCAAGCCTGAGGGGAGTCCTCCTTCACTACACAAGAAAGTTATCCCAAATAACTCCCTCCCAAGCCCTGGAAACCACGACACAACCATCACTGTATGTTACTGATTGGGTTTTACCACCAGCACATGCATCATTTTAAGTCTGGGAGAGACATTTTTAATGAGGTCAAACATCTTTTCAGCTTAGAAAACGTTTTTCTCCTTTTAGTTTGAACTCCCTGCAGAGGAATTTGCAGACTGCCTACCAGACGGTGAGCTACTGACGATGCCCCTGGTGATAGAGGACCAGAACGACACCAGTGGGCCTGGTGGTCCCATTCCCTCACCTTCTCTGGACTTTAACGACAACGAAGACATCCCCACTGAGCTCAGTGACTCTTCAGAAACCCACGACGAGGGTGGGTACTGATCTGAACCTGATTTTAACTTTAGCAAGAAGATAACATAGAAAAATGTGACGGTGGGTGTTTTTCTGTGTTTCTTTGCGATGTAGGTGAGGTGCAGGCCTTCCATGAAGATCTGAACGGCAGGCAACATATCAACGAGGTGTACAAGTTCAGTGTGGACAAACTCTATGACATCCTCTTTACAGAGTCTCAGTTTATGAGTGACTTCATGGAGCAGAGGCGCTTCTCGGGTCAGTACCCCTGACTTCAATTCTTCTGATAGACCTGTTTTGGGGAATAGAACCAGAAAACAGTCTGCTGTCATTTTTGCATGGATCCAGATATTGTGTATCACCCGTGGAAGAAAGAAGAGGCAGGAAACCAGACCAGGGTGATCATGTACACCATCTCGCTGTCTAACCCTTTGGCACCAAAAACAGCCACTGTCACAGAGACGCAGGTGAAGCGAGCTCCACTGATGCAGAGATGTTTCCTCTTGATACTCTCTGTTTTTCGACATGAAGGAAATTTAAACCACACCTTTCTAATTTTGTTAGACTCTATACAAAGCCAGTCAGGAGAGCGAGTGCTACATCATCGATGCTGAGGTGATCACGCACGACGTGCCCTACCATGATTACTTCTACACACTCAACCGCTACATGCTCACACGGGTGGCCAGGAATAAGTGTCGGTTACGGTGAGCAGTTTTGTTTTATTTTGGAGACTTTTAATCCTACCTTTGATTTTACATTTTGATTTTCTGATCATAAAAATGGATTTCTGTCTCTCAGGGTTTCAACAGAGCTGCGGTACAGGAAGCAGCCGTGGGGGCTGGTAAAAGGATTCATTGAGAAAAACTTCTGGAGTGGGCTCGAAGAGAACTTCCGGCAACTGGGTGAAGCTTTGTGATTTCATTTTTTGTTTTGTGGTCATCAATTCATTCATTCAATACGCATAGACGGATCATCTATGGAATGGGATAGTACTGAAAGGATAAACCTTCTCTAAATAATGTATTGTAATGTGATCAAACCAGCAAATCAAAGGTAAAACAGTCTTAGCACAGGTCAGGTCCTACTGTTGTTTCTCAGGCTAAAATAGCTCAAGCTCAGTTCAATAAAATGGAAAGCATCTTTGAACATCAATTTTCAAGCCTTGCCACAGATTTTCAATTGCATTTAGGTTAGAACTGTGACTGGATCATTTCAATGCATCAAAATGATTTGATTTAAACAAATCCACAGTAGGTCTTGCTGTGTGTTTACTGTCCACCTTAGTTTCAAGTCTTTTGCAGCCAGGTTTTCTCCTAACATTCACTGTATTTAACTCCATCCATTCTCCCAAAACTCTGACAATCTTCCCTCTACTGTTCTGAAGAAAAACATTCCCACACCATGATGCTCTCATCACCATGTTTCACCAAGAGGATGGTGTTTTCAGAGTGATATGCAGGGTTAGTTAATCAGGCAAGTTGCCCATTAAGGTCAGAAAGTTTACCTTTGGTTTCATGTGACAAAAGCACCCGCATATTTGTTCTGAACTCAAACTACTATTGAGATTACATCTTAAGGGAGTTGGGTAAAACTAAGTTTTATTCTTGGGGCATTGATTAAAATGAACTAAATACAAAATTGCAACATACTTTTCATTTGTAAAACAATTACAAAAATATGTATTATTTTCTTTTGAATTCACATTAATGCACTATTTTGTATCACATAAAATCCCAGTAAAAAGCATTGCTAGTATGTGCTTTGAACATGAAAAAGTTCAAGCGGTATGTATACGTTTGGAAGGAACTATGTCATTGCAACATGACATTCAAGTTTAGTCACAATAAAAATAAAGGCCTTGAAACTAGGTAGATGCTTGTCCGAAAAAGAGTTAGAAAACTTAAAGAGAAACTGTGTCAGTGGACTTTAAAAAAATCACAGACAAAAATCAACACAGTGACATGCATAAATGTCTGTGTCCTAACCCATATAACCAAAATTATCTTTGCTCTAATGCTGGGGGAAATGCTGCCTTGTTTAACATTGACATGATGACAAACCCCTCTCTACATAAAAACCTACAAGGTTACATAAATCCAAAATTGATCTCAAATGCAATAACTGTTTGCAACTGTTCTTGTAAGGAAGCAAATACGCTTGAATACATGATTACAGAGCGTCAGCAAGACAAATGTCCACCAGTGTTGATGACAGAGGCACAAGCTACAGACATTAAATCTCTGCTGACAAATTAGCCGCACGTTTAAACACTGCTTGCATTTAATTGCTTGTTTGCTTGATTGGAGTACACGGCTGCTCACCGGAGTTGGTCAGAAGTTGCAAGCACCAGTGTGTTGCAGTCCCATGGAGTTATTCACTGAGGATGGACACAGATGTTTTCGTGTTGCTGCTAAATTTGACAGCAAAAAGAGAGCATAAAATTGCAGAGAATCCATGCTAACAGCTCACACTTGCGTCCTGTCTTGACATGACAGATATTTTCTTTCTCCCCTCAGAGGTGGAGCTGTCCAAGCTGGAAGAGCTACTGATGGAGACCCACCAGCTGTCTCCGAAGGCCAAGGTGGTAAAGAACGCTACGGTGAGGCGGAAGAAAAGGCCTCTACCCCACATTCGCAGCCAACACCTGGATGAGGCCCTCAGCCCTGTTACCACGCCGACAGATGATGAAGTCATTCAGAGGATCAAACATGTGGTGGGATCCACACAGACGAGGCACCAAAGTCCAGAACACCATCACCTGCCAGGAGGCCTAGCTCTGTACAGCGTCTCCAAACTGCTGCTCATCATCAGCTTTGTGTATGCGTCAAATACACACACACACACATTCAAACAAAGGTTGTTCATCTAGAGGTGCTGCGCATGATGTCTGTTATCATTGTTTCCTTAAGTGTAACTTCTCTCTCCTTTTCCTTCCACTGCCATCTGCAGGATCTGTGTCAGGTATATCTTTTGTTGTTTGCCAGGGCCACATGCACTTCATACAATGCTGTGCAAAAATCTTGAAACCAGCTCTTGCTTCTTTATATTTTTGCTTCTAACAATAGTGACCACACACACACACCGAGATCTTACCTTTCACATACAAATAACTCTCCTCTAAGGCACTTGAAAATATCCTGGAAGGACCTTTTAGATTAATGATAATGACGCTTTGTATCATTAAGTCTTATCTGAATATGTGCCAAAGTATCTCTTATTATCTTTTATAATGATAATAGTATGTTGCCAATTCACAAATTCAGAAGAATATATGTGTGTAAAGTTGGTGAAGTGACATCAGGGCTCGATTCCTTCTTGCCACCTTACAGTTAATCACGAGGCCTTGAGAACGTCTGTAGATCACCGAAAGAAAAGAATGATCTGAGAGGGGTATGACTTTAAACAATGTGGTAGAAAAATAGTGGCTATAAGTTTTCTGATTGGCGGTGCAATGCCACACTTTTGTGAAAGTCTTCTTTTCCCCGTGGAAGCTACCGGCTGCTAAGAGCTGCTCGGCTAAACGCTGGCCTAGAGACAAACACAAACTGCAAGAAGTTTTTCTTCTTTTTTTTCACGTGTCCTGTCTGGCAGTGTGGAGCTCAGAATTGGTGTCTGAGTACCAAGTAGAAGCCCGACAGATTTACTATCACAAGTGGAGCAGTACAGCTTTTGCTATAGTACTCCACTTGATAAATAAGTGTAAGAAATCTTTATTAGAAATTACTGTGGGTCTATTTTTGTTTTTTTCGGTGTGCCATGGACACGGAGACGGAAAATAAAGGTGAAGAAAGAAAGTAGATGAAGAGATGTAGGTAAAAAAGTTTAAGAGAGAGAGGGTAAGCTGAAGATACAAGATAGGAAGGGGAACAACAAAAACAGTCTCCCTCCTCACCAGCAGCACGGCAGGGAGAGGAAAAAAAAAACGACGACAAAACAAATCAAACAATGCAAACTGAGAACTACACAACCAAAACCCACAAACAGATATATGAATACAATAACAGCGTCACTGAAAAGCTCATGGTACCGATTATTACAAGATTAAGTAATGGTAACCTAAGCCCAAGAATGTACATGTGAACACCAGAATCCCCACACCTGTGTGTGCCAGGACCAGGAGAGCTTAGCTGCATTGTGTTTTTAGGTGAGTCCTATAAGTAGACAGTTGGAGCTCGACGCTGACAATCTCCTCCGCTGAGAGAGGGACTGAAGTGGTAGAACCACAAAGTAGGAACTCAAGTGGTTCAGAGAAAGTAAGCAGCCTCATCTGACCCACAGTGGGCTCCTAGAACTGATGTTATGGTTTAGGTTGTTGGATCGCTAAAGGATTCAGAAGTCTTTAGTTCCTTCATATGTTTTTCCTGCTCTAAAAGCTTTCTTCTTGAGTTAATATTAGATTATACAACAGAAATCTAGGCAGCAAGGTCTTTCTTTAAACTCCAGAAAGAGACCAAGTAAACTCTTGATCAAATTCTGCACTTTTCCCAGCTTCGTTAGTATTTAATCATTCATCTCTTTGTCAAAAAATTCTCTCCTCTCAGTAAGAGAGGTGGTCTGTAGAATTAGTGATAGAATCTTTGATTAATTTGATGTGTTTCTGTTTTTGTTTTGTTATTTTGTTGCACTATTGGTCTTTATTCAAGGTAATCAGACATAAAAAACAGAAATAAGGAGGGACATACCACTATGGCATACTGTATCCCTATTATTTATTTAATAAATCATCAGGAAACGTACCTTAGTGTAAACAATAATAAATGTAATCCTTGATTATGTGTTATGAATTTTAATGAAGAAATAAATCTTAATATTGATTGATATCCAAAATCTCCTGGCTTCTTTCAACATGTAATGAGATTCTTCCCTGATGAGACTGATTTTTTGCATACAGTAATATAGTTTATTGTTACACATCAATGTGGGGGATGAGGAGCCAGATCTTTTTGAGAAACTTAAATGGTTTTGATCAACAGTTCAAGCTGCTCTCCTTTGTGGTTAGAAGGAGAATATATAGAGAAACAAGAAAAGATTTAAGACTTTTGCACATAGCTATAATTTCCCAGTAATTCACATGGCTTCGATCAATAATTCAGCTCTGTTGTTATGCACTCAAAGGAAACACAAAGACTTTATTGTTTTAACTGTGCCCCTCCCTTCTTCTTGTCCCCATTCAGCCTAGTCCTCCTGGTGTTCCTCAACATGATGCTCTTCTATAAGCTTTGGATGCTTGAGTACTCAGCGCAGTCTTTAACAACATGGCAAAGTTTGCGGCTTCAGGAGAGGTATGTAGGCATAGATTCGCCCTCTGCTCGTGCTTATTATTTTCACAGAAGTCTTTTGTAAAAGCAGTGCAACCTTATTAATGGTCTTCATGAAGAGACACAACAGCCAATCAGCGGAGAGGCTGAACAGAGTTCTGTTGTTATTTGCACCAAAGACTGCGACACTCTCCAACACACACACACACACACTCTCTCTCAGACATACAGACTAAACCATATCCATATGGCCGTTCATGTGACAGGAAAACACTGTTTCTAAAATTACCCGTGAATAGCTTTGGGCTTACTGAAACAATTTAGCGAACTGTTTATTGGCAGTCGCTCCAAATGGAAATCATGCTTCAGCGGCTTCACCCTTACGTTGCCTTTGTGTGTGTGTGTTTCCCAGTAAGCTGCCACAGACTCAGATGGAGTGGGCCCAGCTCCTGGAGGCGCAGCAGCGTTACCACGACGCCGAGCTGCAGAAGTGGAGAGAAATCATAAAGTCGTCAGTAGTGCTGCTGGACCAGGTACTGCAACACAAAGAAGGGGTTTCACAGGCTTCAAACCGTGAGAAATGTCCAACGTTTGCCGCCGCTGTAATTTGACACAACTGGAGCTGAAGGGTTAAACGGCCCCTTTACCAAACATGAAGTCTCTATGGACCTGTGTTTGGTGAAGGAATATGAGACAGGAGGCCTGTTATTACTTCTCTACTGCACCTTAAAGTAGAGAATTCTTTACTTTCTAAATGCTGCTGCAGCTCAGACTATCTATGGTGTCAAACACAGAGTTCAACAAGGATCGATGGGTCGTGTTTGAGTCTGCATTGCAACTTATTAGACACACATTAAACAAACAATACCGCATATAAAATGTAGAGAATTTAAGGAATCATATACCGTGTAAAATTAACAAATGTGAAATCCCAAATTTTTTTTAAACACTTTATTCAGCTTTATTCAGTTAAAACATTTACCTGAATGTTTTTGTTTAAAAATCTCAGTGCATTAAACTAAAAACATATCTCTGCAGTTTTATATATATATGCCCCTTAAGATTTTTCACTTTTTTTTTCTTGCTACAACCACAAACGTCTGAATAAATGAGCAAAGCAGCCAAGAGGCCAATGGTAGCTCTGGATGAGCTACATAGTTCCACGGCTCAGGTGGGAGAATGTGTTGACAGGACAACAACTAGTCATGCACTCCACAAATCTGACCTTGCTGGAAGAGTAGCAAGAAGAAATTATCCAATGTTTTATGATGGTTACTCAAAAAAAGTTCCCATGGAATACATCAAAGGCTCTGGGCTGCCTTTCTAGTTTATTTTGAAGTTTATGGTTATAATTTAACAATGTGAAAGACATGAAAAGCCTTTTAATCTGTCACCAGTTATGACCTAAAAAGACGGTTGTCCTTTCAATAATATCCAGATGTTTTGTTGGTTTGTTTGTTTTTTTTTAAAGGTTTGTGGTTCATAATAATCTTCCTGTCTTTAATACGTTGCTGTTTTCATCTTCAGATGAAAGACTCATTGTTGAACCTCCAGCGAGGCATTGGTTTGAGGGACTACGGCTCTGAGACCGAAGAGAAGAAAAGTCGCTATCATTGACACACCACCACAAGGCCATGAGGGCATGCCGTGCAATATAAGGACCTGTTTTGTTTGTCAAGCAGTATGGAGGCAGCAGCAGGGCAGAGACGGAGGCGGGACCAACGGTGAGCGGGTCCAAAGACACAAAGGAAGGTACAGTAGTAGTTTCCCGGGCAGAGAAGTTAAAGCGCCCCAGAGAGGGAAGCACTGGAGGTATCCCCAACATCTCTGAGGCACCGTGGGAAGACGCAAGACTCTCGTTCTTTACTCCAGTGGGGAAAAGTTTGTCTTTTTGTTCTCAAAATGTGCATCCTACTGTAAGCCATGTCAACAAGGGAGTCTCCGAGATAAAGAAGGAACTATTGCATGCATGTAGACAACAATAGTCCTCAGTCAGTGTCAATATGGTCCAGTTCCAGTCTTTGTATGTCAGAAAAATGAAGAACAGAAAATGAGAGACCGGGTCAAATGACATGGGTATCTTTTTAGTTTTAAACTCTCTTGACTGTTGGAAAATGCAAATCGTCCCCTCAAAGTCCACGCTGTAGTGTCCCTTTAACAAACCTCCAGGTGATCCGAGCACAGGTTCAACAGAACAACTGGTGTTATAGCTGGGAGATCAGCTTTACTGATCCCTCGCTGCAGCCTTGTTTAAACCTGGTCTATATGGTTCCTATCAGGGCTGGCTCCCTGTCAGACCAACATTCTGTCAAAATGTTACAACTCTGTGGATCGCTAAGACCCCAGTTGGTCTTATCAGCATATTTCACCAATCAGATAGTTATCAACTACTACTCTGAATTATTTCTCCTCCTCCTGATGAAGTGGAATGTATTAGGTCTATTAGGACTACATTTGATTTTCAACACAACTTATTAACATTTAAAATGGGGACTCTGCAGCCAGGCCAGTAGGGAGACCTGCATTCTTGCGTATTTTATTACTAAACTGTGATGAAATCTCTTTACAGATATTTCAAATTGGAAAGGATTCTATGAATATATTTGAAATATATAAGAATATTTCATTATTTAACATATATATTTCAATATAAATACATGACCTATATTTATTGTTTATTTATGTACATACAGAAATTCTCAGAGCTCGAGACAAGTTAGTTTCTAATGAAAAGTGTTTTTCTTCTACGAAATGCATGCCAGATATGTCTGTGACATGTCCAGTGTGCAAGTATGATTCTGCATTCGCGCGATTATATTCGCGCTCCTAAGTGTGTGAGAGTGTTTGTGTGGATATGTGTGTGTGTGTGTGTGTGTGTGTGTGAGAGAGAGAGAGAGTGTGTGTGAGAGAGTGTGTGGATCCTTGTGCTTGCTTACATGTGTGTGCTGGAAAGTGTGACATTTTTACCATTCCACACTCATATGTTTCTTACTTTTTCTCCTCTTCTGGCTCCCTGCAGCCAGACTGCCTTTATTTTATTTTATTTCATTTTGAATGCTAACGTGTTTTGGATGCCGCCTTGCATTATAATCCCAGTGGGGTCCAGTTTACACTAGAAGAGTGATGTTCCAAAGTGATGTATCCAAAATCTGAAAACAAAGTGAACACCTGCTTTTACAAAGTGATTGGTTGCGAAAAGTTGAACACACTCTCTGAAATATTGAAAGTTAGGAAAATAGGAAATAGAGGAAAGTTGAGGATTTTCCTCATTTAAATGGATACATTATATTTTGGATTAAAACCTTTCATTTGTCCTCTGTAAGCAACTCATCTGGTCATGTCACTGCTCCAGTGGCTTGACCTCTCTTTGCTGAACAGCAGTCCTTTGACATTTTGAGAAAAGCACTCGATGTTTTGCCCCTCTTCCTTGTCTGGAAATGCAAATAACTAGATAATAAACTGGAAAGACAATCTGAAAGCTTTAAATTTCTTCAATTTAAGTTCTAACTGATCAAAACAATATATGAATTAATGATATCCCTTTAATCCAGGTTATTGTAATTTCCCTCTTCCCATTTAAAGTGTCTGTTTTTGGTGCAATAAAAGCATGAAAAAAAAAAAACTTTACACAACTAAACTGAACCAAAAGTAAAGAGTAGAATTGTACTATCACAATTTCTCACATTGTTTTAAATAGTGTTCATCATGTATGTCATGTACTATATATATATATATATATATATATATATATATATACCTATATATAAGAAAGGAGATGCATTATATAGCGTCTTTTGAGAGTTTCTTAGCAAAGATCCCTGTACAGCACTTCCAAAAATGAAGAAAGAAAAAGTTTCCTCATTAAAACGTGAAGCACTTTAAGGCCTTTTCAGGTAGAGAATAAAAAAAAATAATGGTTCGGTTTTTAGATGAATGTAAAGGAAATGCTACACTGGTGATTTACAACTTCCAAACTTGGTAGATGTGGGGTTTTTTGGAAACTGATATCTTTCCTAAACACGTCCTGAATTTAAAAAAAACACTGTTTTCAGGGCAAGGCTGGAGAAAGTGAATTTTGGATGCCCTCTCTGTGTTTTAATGGTGGGCATTGTGAAACTAGGAGAAAAGCTTCAAGTCTGGATACCTGGTGTGTTTAATGTATTTTAAAAAGGGCACAGAGTAATGATAACAGAAAAATATCTAGAACTCTGAATGTCAAATTATGTTACTTAGGATTAACTTTTAAAATCCTGATTACCACAGTTAACACAGAAGCTGTGCTTCATGTCAGTGATGGTGAAGGAGTGTCATACTTTTCTAAATTAAAAATATGACTGAGATGCTTTAAATGTTTGTCTTTAAGGGTATTCAAGATGTTCCTTTTACACATGCTGTTTTTTTCTAATTTAAAATAAAAAATATTGTCAGATAGGCATGGGCCGGGAAGACATTCTTATGATTTCATAATGTTAATATCTCAGTACTACAGCATCATGGTATTTACACAAAAGAACATTTAAACAAATTACACCAACTTGATCTAATTTCTTTGATCTAAAACAGAAAAACAATTGTCCCTATCACTGCTAAAATAATATACATTATACTATTATATTTAATAGTAAGGTTATCGATTAATTAATTCGTTATTTTAATTTTGATAAAGAGATTTACAGAATACACACCTACTAAATTTAGGGGTGTTTTTTAAGTAAACACTAATTTCCAAAACATGATTGTCTTAAACTCGAACTATTTCCAAACAGTTAAAGTTGTCTTTCTTAGAAGTGAGATAAAAGTGCAGTACCCCTCTTTCAGCCACCTAACCAGCAGTGCACAGCAACAGGTGGTGGAGTGGTGACACTGTTTTCTCCAAGCAGCCAGAGAAAATCTGGTCACCCCAGCAATTTTTCTGACATTTCCTTAATTTAAGGTGCAGGAACAGTTTGATGGAACGTTTATGGCTTTTTTTTTTTTTTTTTTTTTAAGATTAATACCAGTAACCGGTCCATGCCTATTTTTCAGAACTTGATTTGGATAAAACGAGCTGTCAGGGTGTATTTCTGACGTGTCCACAGTTATGCAAAATTTGACTTGCACAAATCTAAGCAACAATCAATCCCTGTTTCCTTTCAGTCTCTCTTTTCTAGCTTGCACTCACACAGTTAACCTGTGTTAAATGAATGATTGTATGGTTGCTCTTGCTGCTTTGTAACACAGGTGGCCCAAGTGGGTTTTTTGGGTGTTTCTGTTTGTTTTTTTAGTTTGTTTTTTCATCTTTGATAACTAACAGATTGCGTGCTTCGATGACTGCACACAATTAGCCGTTGGCATGGTGAAACTGCTGTGCTAAACGTGCAGCACTGTTGTTAACCCAAGAGGAATCACTCGCAACCTCCTGAAAACGACCACTGATCAAAACTCCTGGCAAACACGCTTCTTCAAGTGGGTCTTGAGAAAACATGTTCTGTTGTATTTCTTTTTAAAAGCAATTCTACTGTATTTTTTTTATTCTAGAAGATGTTTTCATCTCTAGACTTTTAGTGAGATTTATACGCAAGATGAATATACTGTAAGTATATGTTGTGTATTTCTGCGGTGTGCACACAAACACACTGACAAAATATTCCGGCCTGCGCTGCGCGTGGGTTTGACTTGCTGATGACTTTGCCTCATAGAAACCGAAAACAAAAGTGGGTTTCTGGTTCATGTGAAGTTGAGACTGGAAGTATGAATAAAGATTTTTTTAAATCCAAACTAACTTTGTCGCTGTTGTTGATGTTTTTTTCTATTGAGAACCCTTTAAATGACAAAAGTACAGTGCATCTCAAATTTCCCCAATAGGCTGTACAAAATGTGCACTGTGCAACACCTGAGAAGATTATATGGAGGAGGAGAAAAGAAGGATTGCATGACATATCAATATGAAATATTCATTTGTCACTGCACTTTAGTATGAAAGCTATTTGATAATTCATGTTATGTTCTGAAAGGACTGTTATTTTGGGAGTTAAAGCTTTTTATAACCTTCCCCAGTGAGGTTAGACTTGCTGTTGTCACTTCTATTGCTGTTATATAACTGAACTATCAGTTACTATTGGAAATTACTGTAAATGCTGTGTAGTTGGTTTTTTTTATTTATTTTATTAGATATTGAGATAGAAACAAGCCCTGAATCAGTTAAGATGTATACAAGATGCACTCTGTGACAAAAAACAAACAAACTAAGCACCCAGATGAAGTGGTGGAAAAGAATTAAAGCTGCATGTGTTATAAAGTCATGTGTCCAGATGATTATGCTTGCAGTGTTAGATCAAATCCATAAGGAAGTCAGGATGTCCTGATGGGTATCTTTGTTGTCACCCAAAATTATCAACGTCCTTTGATAATATCCCGTTGCTCAGTCTCATTTTGATACTTCATTAATATCAAGGCCATATACATTCATATTCAATTAATTAGAATATTATTGAAAAGTACATGTATTTCACTAACTCAGTTCACCAAGTGAAACACATTATATAGCTTACTTAGAATGATTTTCTATCAACCCTTTTTTCTGTTAATTATGATGATTTTCAGCTGATGAAAACACAACATTTAGGATTAGAATATTGCACCAGACAAAAAAAACAACTCATTTTAAAAGAAATTTGGGCTTATTGAAATTAAATTCATTATCAGCCTAAAGGTTATTCTCAAAGGATACTTTTCTGACAAAAAAGCAGAGATGGGTAGTGACTAGTTATATTTACTCAAATTTACTTGAGTAACTTTTTGGAAAGGAATCCCAGCAGACTGCATCGAGTCATTGACTTAAGGTTGTGCCACGTTCATGCAGACTCCAGCTACAGCAATCCCTCATACATAGCAAGCATTCAGCGACAGTGGAGAGGAAAAAAAAACTCAGGAAGAAACCTCCAGCAGAACCAGGCTCAGTAGAAGAGGCCATCTGCCACGACCGTTTGAGGCTTCAAGAAGACAGAGTAGAGACAGAAAGAACTAATGCAAGAGTACTTTCTATATTAAAGAAAGTAAAAGTTTGATAAAACACGGAGGACGTTCAGGTACTGGGAGCTTCATCCCAGTTGATGCTCTCGTTCCAACAAGGCATTGCAGCCAAACAGGATGCCAGACCATGTGTAGCTTCTATGGAGAGAAAAACACAGAAAAAAAAAAATCAAGTTAACAGGTGAAATAACAACAACAAATAAAACTAGAGAGTAGTAGAAGAGAAAAGTAGCAGAGTGAAGAAAATAATGAAAGTTTTAAGCCTTGTCTTAAAAGTAAACAGAGTGTCTGCCTCACAGACTAAAACTGGGAGCTGGTTCCACAGGAGAGGAGCCTGATAACTCAAAGATCTGCCTCCCATTCTACTTTGAGAAATCCTAGGAACTACCAGAAAACCAGCAGTCTGAGAGCGAAGGGCTCTGTTAGGAACATATGGAACAATCAGATCTCTGATGTATGATGGAGCTTGATTTTTAGGGCTTTATATGTAAGAAGAAGGATGTTAAATTCTATTCTGGATTTAACAGGGAGCCGATGTGAAAGCTAAAACAAGAAAAATGTATCTTTTTAATATTCATCAGAACACATATGCAGTAAAATAAAAAAATGTCTTCAGTTTTACATATTAATATTGTGTATTCCTCTTAACTCACCAATGATTTTTTTATCTGTTTTTTCCCCGACACCAACACATTTTACCCCAACAGGGATTTCTGCAGGACAGCCTCCATATGTTGCTCCAACATGGGTTTAGTATGTGGAGAAAGCTGGTATAATGTTCTGATAACACATCACCTACAATGCTCATGATACTTTTATCACTTGTTTCTAAAGATATGTCTGACTCGACAAATGTAGCTGCAGTCCTGCTTTTGCGGACTTTGGAAGCACTTGGCTAAAGTGGGAACTAACATTTCCTCTCTCCTTGGATATGACTCATTTATAATTTGGCACAAAATGTATTTGTCCCAGTAAACTGTGTATGTTTGATTAATCATAAAATTTACCAACTAGAGTTCTTGTTGCTCTTTGGGTAGCTCTCTCTTAAACAAACAAGAGCTGTTTGAGAATATCTAGTATAGTGTGTCTAGTATAGTCTAATAGTGTGCAGAGCAGGTAACATGATACAGAGGCAGTAAATACGGTTGGTCAGTCTCATCAGCTCCTTTTACCTCCTTGCATATATATATATATATATATATATATATATATATATATATATATATATATATATATATATATACATAAAATGGAGGGATTACTGGAGTCTCTAAGACTAATTTACTGACTGTGGAGTAGCTGAGGGGGAGGAAGGACCGAGCATCTAATGGAGAATGGCTAGAAATGTCAAAATATCTCACCTATGGAGATGATCTGGGATCAAGACATCCCTGATGCGTAGCCATCACTGAATAAAAACAGGGATTCTGTGGAGAACACTGTTTGTATCCTCCCCCGCAGCTGGTTGCCTCCAGCAGGCTGGTATGCTTGGTGCCACAGAATGGCAATGGATCACAATTCATGATCTAATAGCACGCTGTTGGTACTTAATGCACCTTTAAGCCACCCTCTATGTCTGATGGCCTTCACTCACTGACTAGTGACTGTCTGATGCTCAGGAAACTGCCTGATAATGCCATTACTCCCCGATCGCCTGATATGTCAACTTTTTGCAAATTAAATACTCTACAGACCCATCACCGGCCTGCTTCTGGAGCATTTACTTCCAAATCACACCATTTCTCCTGAGTGCTTGACCTTTCTGACGCTGAGTGTAGGCCTAAATCTATATTTGAAATGACTGTATTGTGAAGACCTTTACTTGACTATAAATGCATTCTTTTACGTTTTCATACAGAAAATGTATGACATGACATCTAGGCTTCACTTAATAATCTTCCCAATCTGAAGGTGTTCCAATTTTCTTAAAAATGTGGAGCAACAGAAGAGGGAATAGGTTAGAAAGACAACTTCTTTCCTATTTCAGACGAAAATTAACCTGAATAATTGAAACAATATCAATGCAGACAACACAAATCTGTCAAAATTGTTTTCTCTCGATGGTACAACTTGGCACATCTCTCCCGTAGTTTCTGCTGATTGTCTTTTTTTCTATATCCGTGTGAGAACATGAAATATTTCCAGATCCCAGTGTTTTAACCCTGGAAATATAACCATCCCCCTTGGAAGTCCATTAGTCCTGGGATGGGTGAGGTCGACGCGTCACTGTAAAGCATCGAGGGGGATGGGATACTTTTGAGCTCCGCACCTCAGCCCAGCCTCCAGGACCCAGTAACTGCTGAAACTGATTTCACCAAAGTGGGTGGAGGGGGAGAAGGGAGGATGACTCCCCCAATTTCCCTCCGTGGAGGGCGGGGCTCCATGGATGCGTTTGACAGCTGCAAGCCAAAAAAAAATGTGTGTAGCCCAGAGAAGGTCTGAGAAACCATGCCGCTGTTCCAAGACAACCGCGCTATCACGAGGAATGGGATGGAGACTGACCCTCTGTAGTCTGCGTTTGCCCTCCTAAATCTGTGCAAACCGGGGATCAGAGCACAGCAGAAAAGAAACCAAACACAGTTTGATTTTTCCTGCGCGTAATAACGGATTTTTTGTTCTTTGGGTTGAGATGCAGCGTGCGCTCTCGTTTCCAACAACCGTGGAGCGCAGTCGGACTAAAGAGCGCTTGGAGGCGAGTCTGGCCGGGCTGTGTGAGCTGGAGCTCCGCAGGCAGAGGCAAGAGTGTCTGGTGCTGGGAGCGCTGGCTCTGGGAGAGCCTCCAGCCCAGGAGGACTCCAGAGGAGAGCTGGAATGCTTCAGCAGCTGGGGCCAGGAAAACTTGACGCTGAGGCGTCAGCTGGTAAGAAGTTTCTGCTGCGTGTCTGTTTTTTTCTCTTTTTTTTACTGCATGTTTGGATTCCCCATGTCCCAAACAGGATAATATCACCCCTCTTTAGTCGTGTCATTTGTAGTCCTCACACACTTTTAAATAGCTGATAGCCTGGAGAGAATCTCCATTGTGATCTGTTTGACCGTTGGATGGACTCTGCTTTTGGGCCAGTGTCTTTTGTGCTGAGATGACCTCTAACTGCAAAAAAGTTACCTAACTTGATAAATAGGCTCTCTGTGTGAAAGGCTGTAATGCGTTTCAGTGCTTTGGGTTGAGATTTATGCCTGTGGGTAGCGAACTCAGGGGGAGGAGCAGCCGCCGCTTGTGGCACAGACCCTCTATTTAATGGCCCTTTGTTCCCTCGTTGAAGACTTTTGTAGGTCTCACCCCTTAACAAGCTCTCATTTGTGCTTTCTGCACATCATAAAATAACGAAATACGCGTCCAAGCTCTTAGGCTGTTGAAAATGCACGCTTAATTGTCTTCCAGAGTTTTTACCTTTTTTTTTTTTACGCAAAGCATTTGTAAAGTTGCGCCTATATGCTGCGCTGTCACGCGACAATGACAGGATTATGGGAATAGAAAACTGGGTTAATCAAGACAAATACAAGTTTAAGTACGAGCAAAAAGCGCTTCCCACAGGAGATTTTACGCACCACCAAACAGCCTCTTCTCTGTTCAATGTCTGCTCTTTATATAAAGGAATTTTGGAGGATATTAAAGAGACTTTCAAGTGGCGTATTTAAAAAAAAAAAATAACAATGGTACTCTTGACAATAAAAAACACACTAAGGTAATAAAGTTTTGATCTCCACTTCATATAATACAAAGTTATTTATGAGGGATGGGAATTACTGTTTATATGACCAAATGACGTCAGAAGAGGGAGAAGAATCAAGCTAATTAGCTGGTGTTAGTAAATACTATGGCGGACAAGCAACTTTTGACAGATTTCAACAAAGGCTCCAAAGCATTCGAGTTGCAAATGTGCTCCAACAGGTTGAACCACACATGGGTGAGCTCTGATGAGACTTATGCCATGATGGCTGCTGCCATGGATGACAACCTTAAGCAAAAGATTAATATGACAGTGATCATATTCACACCTTTAATCGGTTGACATTTTTTCCATCTTATTGGTGTCTGTGCATATGTGCTACTCATGAAATGAGCAAGTCAGTAGTGTAAATGCATGTATGGCGGGGCTAACTAAATTTAGCTTATTATTAGTCTGTCTAATGCTGCTGCCCTGCAGTAAACGGCTTAAAAATGCGAAAGTCATCCTAATGGAATGCACTAACCTTATTGCAAGGCTTTGACTCTAAATGATCCCTGAAGATCTTTGATAACGGAATTCAGCCATCTCAGTCTGCCCTGGTTCATTTCACAAACCGCTTGCTTGTGTTTTATAGCTGTCACATTTTTCTATAATCCAAGCTATGTTCTCACATAGAGATCAAACTTTTGCTGCAGCTGTGTAGAATATAACATGTTTAAGGATTTGATCAAAATTGGGTTAAAAACATCAGACTGGGATGAAAAAAAACAAGAGGAACAAAAATAGATGTATTAAACCAAACTATGAGCAATCACCCTTTGCCCTATGTAATGGTACCAGTGGCATTTTATCTTGATGGAAATTGTTATGGGGGGGTGGGGGTTATCTTTGTGATTTGTGACAAAACAGCTAAAACAAAAATCAAAAAAAAAAAAAAAACTGACCCTGACATACTCTGCCAGTGGGAAACTGTTACCAAGGTGAGTTTTATTTACAGTGGCAAAAAGTATTTGGCAGCCACAGACTTTGCAAGTTGTCCCACCTAAACAGATGAAGTCTGTAATTCTCATCACAGCTACATTTCAACCGCGAGAGACAGAATGTTTTTTTTTTTATCCACGAGATCACATTGTTCGAGTTTTAAGGAATGATTTGTATAGTGGTGCAGAAAATAAATATTTGAAATAAGGATTTTGTCTATAACAAAAGTTCACCTTAATACTTTGTAATGGTCCTTGGTTGGCAATGACAGAGATCAAACGTTTCCTGTAGGTCTTCTCCAGGTTTGCACACACTGTAGCTGTTATTTTGGCCCATTCTTCCATGCAGATCTTCTCTCGAACTGTGATGTTTTGGGGCTATCGCTGGGCAACACGGACTTTCAAATCCCTCCACAGATTCTCAATGGGATTGAGGGCTGGAGACTGGCCGGGCCACTCCAGAACCTTGACATGCTTTTTATGTAGCCACTCCTTTCTTGCCCTGGTGGTGTATTTGGGATCATTGTCATGCTGGAAGACCCAGCCACGTTTCATCCTCAATGCTCTCGCTGATGGAAGGAAGTTTTTGCCAAGAATCTCACGATACATGGCCCCATTCATCCTTTCCCTAATATTGATCAGTCGTCTTGTCCCCTTTGCAGAAAAAACAGCCCCAAAGCAGAATGTTTCCACCCCCATGCGTCACAGTGGGTATGGTGTTCTTGGATTGCAATTCAGGATTCTTCCCCCTCCAAACATAGCGAGTGGTGTTTATACCAAAGAGTTCTATTTTGGTCTCATCTGACCACATGACATTCTCCCAATCCTCTTCTGGATCATCCAGGTCTCTGGTAAACTTTAGACAGGCCTCAACATGTGCTGACTAAAGCAGTAGGACTTTTCGAGCTCTGCAAGATTTTAATCCATGACGATATAGTGTGTTACTAATGGTAACCTCTGTTACTGTGGTCCCAGCTCTCTTCAGGTCATTGACCATGGAGTTTGATTGTTTGAGTCAGCGTTAAAAAGGGGAGGACATTAATGCATATTTTTTTGTAATATACAATTAGAAAATACATTTTGGTTAAATTAAAATATGTTTATGTTATTTTAGTGAGACTGATGCCACAGATTGCAGCAATTTTTTTGCTATCTGACAGTGGAAGTCAAACATCTCCAAGAACCTGCAAGTACATAAAAAAAGAAAATGTTTTAACAAAGTGCTATACGAATGTACAGATGCTGTGAAAATGGGGGGGGGGGGGGAGTATAAAACCAATAAGTAAAAAAAGTAACATTCCTTAGAATAAAGTCATTGAAGGAAGCATCTCAACTCACAACTGCCCTAAGGCCATTGGAAAAAGATCTATTTAAAACAGACCAAAAAACAAGAAGCAAAGATTCCTGTCTAATAATTAAAGGCACTGTGTTTCAAAGTTTGGAAGCCACAACAGAAAAGGTTGATCTCCTTTAAGTTTCTGCCTAACTTTTCAGACAGCTAAAAGCAGCTGTTCGGCTGATCGAAGGAAGATAACGCTGTAGCAAAGAGCAAGGCATTTAGGCATTTTTAAATCAACTTCAGGATTCTAAAATTAATTCTGTGGTGCATGGGTAGCCATTGGAGAATGGACAGAATCTGTTAAATTTGTTTAAAAAATAGGGAAAAAGACAGGCAGGAGCATTTTTAACTAGCTGAAGAAATGAAAGGGATGGCCTGACTTACCCCAGCATAAAGAGAACTGTGGTAGTTGAGACAAACTGAGATAAAAGCATGTGCTACAGTATTTTCTCCACATATTTTTAGAGAAAACTGGCTTGAGTTTTGCTATTTGCCTTACCTGGATGAAACGTTTCTGAAAACAGAGCTAATCTGTTTATTAAATAAAAAATCCCAGTCCATAATTGATCCCAGGTTTGTTACATGCTGTTTCATGCATGGCTCCAGGCAACCAAAATTAGCAGCTGGGTTGTGTGAGGTACAACTTGGTCTGTGTAAAATAACCTCTGGTGTCCTTTCATTGAAACTTAGAAATATAACCATCCAAGTCTTCTGGTCATCAAGACACCTAAATAAGCTTTGGTGAATGCTTGTCAGAAGCAAGTAAATTTTCTTATTCTAAGAGTAGACCCCAAAGGGAGCAGGTACAAAGAAAAAAAAACAGATCAGGACTTCACAGAAAGATTTCATAGAAATCCAAGTACTACAGTTTATAATGGCTAATCACATGATGCAGCACAGAAAAAGTGTTTTGCTTTTGGCAAAGGCACTCTCCTTATCTAGAGAGACATTTGGCAGAGAAAAAAGAGAGGCAAATAAAAACGTTTGTGAGAGTTGGCAGCCCTGTGTTTATGCGGGTATTGTTATGAAAACATATATGGTGTGGTGAAAAAGTGTCCTCTTATGGATTTTTCAGTTTTAGCTGTTTGTCACATTTAAATGTGGTGATTGAACCAATTTTAATATAGAAAATAATTTGAGCAAGCACGGAAGGTAGTTTCGAATTATGATTTTATAGCTGTAAAACATAACCTAAGCCTTTGTTAAAAAAAAAAAAAAAAAAAATTATAAAAGTAGCTGACCTCTAAACCTAATTGTGGCCTCAAACTGTTGCGAAGTCATGCAACAACATTCGATTTAAGTCCAGCCTTTCGCTAGGCCAGTTAAAATTTCAGTTTTGTATTTTTAAGCTGTGAAATGGTAAGTATGCTTTGAATCAGTGTAGTGATGCCTAACCCAAGTGTGCTTGACCTTTTGGTCATGAATTGATAGAAGGGAATTCTCCTTCAGTATTGTCTACTAAAGAGCAATATTCATAATTTCACCAATTACAACAAGTTATCCAGGTCCTGAAGCAACAAAGCAGTTCATCACACCGTAACAAACATGGCCACCATATTGTGATGTTCTTTGTGTAAGAGGCTGTTTTTTTAACGCCACCGTAAAAACAAAATCAGTCTACAGGATACCAGAAAATCGGTAAAGAAAGACGTTTTTTTGGCAAATGTGAGATAAGCCTTTGTGTTGATTTTGGTCTACAGTGATTTTGGTCATGATCTCTCTCATGAGTACCATTTTTGCACAGTCTCATTATCATTGTATCATGATCACTGACCTTAAATGAGGCAAGTGAAAACCTACAGCTCTTTAGATGTTGTTCCGGGTTCTTTTCTGGCCTCCTGGATTAGGTGTTGATGCACTCTTGGAGTAGTTTTGATAGACTAGGAAGGTTCTGCACTGTTCCATGTTCTCTCTAGTTGTGGATAATGACACTCACTGTAGTTTGCTGGAGTCCAAAAGTCTAGCAAATGGGTGTGTAACCCTTTCCAGACTTGATGGAGGACAGTGACTTTATTTCCCATCGGTTCTTAAATTGTTTTTATATTGTGGCATGATGTCTTGCTTTTCAGAACCTTTATCCTACTTCAGGTCATCAGGCAGGTTCTATTTGAGTGATCTCTTCATCAAACGGGTCAGGGTGTAAGCAGACCTGGATTTTGCTCATGAAATTACACTCAGCTCTCCAAACGTAGTTATTCACAGTAAATTCATGAATTAACAAAGCAGTAGTGACTTTTTCACATGGGACCAGTTTGGCATGGATATTTTTTCTTGATGAATTAAATATTCATTTAAAACCTCCTCTTTGTATTTGCTCTGACAATCTGTGTCTCATTAAAATGTATTGGATGATTTGAAACACAGGCTGCACAGTGGAGGAGTTTGCAGCACTGTTAGCTTGCTGCAAGAAGGTCCTGGATTCGAATCCTAGCCTGAGGTCTTTCTGCATGAGGTCTTTCTCCCTGTGCATGAGTGGGTTCTCTCTGGGTACTCCAGCTTCTTCCCACAGTCCAAAAACATGACTGTTGGGGTAATTGGTCTCCCTAGAATTGTCCTTAGGTTTGAGCGTGCATGGTCGTTTGTCTGGTGTGTCTCTGTTATGGACTAGGGACCTGTCCAGGATGTACCCTGCCTGACTGCTGTATGTAGGTACCAAAACTGTGAGGGGAATAAATACTTCTCCATAGTACTCTATCAACTAATGGAAAATTAAGAACTGTTGAGACTTGTTATGAAAGTTCTTGTGTCGGTGAAAGAATGTCAGCCGTTATCCACCTTTAACTAGGTTAGCACTAATGCTAAAATCTAAATTGTAAGCACACTGAACTTCTCAAGCCTGTGGCTTGACATCTGAGCCGTGGTTGTCTGACAAAAGGTTTACATTCCACCTTTTGTAACAGATTTTCAAAGTTTATTCGTATTTGAATAAATTGTTATCCCTTAATCCCAAGCCTTTTTTTTTTGTGTGGAGAACAAACAAGATGACTTTATTAAGGAGACCATGAATATACATCCTTGTTTCTACGGGCTGTTGGAATCAAGCTGACATGGCTTTTATGATCTTATTCAATTGTTTATTTTTGAACGGCTGATTGTGCAGTTACATTGTTAGTACTTGCATTTGGATTGTAACATGCTTTCTGGCAAATATTACCCATTGTGTAAATTTTACGTAAATATAAAAGAGTGTAGCATCTAAATGCATGTCTATTTTAGATGTTAAACTTAGATCATTTCTACTGACAACACTGATTCAATGGTACCCAAATGAAATAGATCCAAATTATCAAACCAGTCTCATAGAAGAGATTCTGTTTTTGTTTTTTTTTCAGTGGGGTCTCTTTATGCCTTTTATTGTTTTCTTTTTGTTTGACTGCTGCACTTCTCAACCAATGCGCTGTCATAAAAATAAGACATTATTAAAGAGGGTCTCGTCTCCACACCTCCTTCCTCCCTCCCTGTGTCTGCTCCTCTGCTCCGCTGGTGGCCTAACAAAAGGCGCATATGGAGCAGAATACTAATCATGCCGATCTCAGTCAGATGATGATGCGTGCATAAGCGGGCCTTGTGCCCAGTGCCATGACGCAGTCTCTGAGGTCTGACACTGCGTCCCGAGTTTGAACGTTGTCCATCGCTCTGTCCAAAACAACATTAGCACAAATTGAATTTTGAGAGATACGACAGGCATGTGTTTCCAATGCGCATCAGTGTTTCTGTGCCCTACATCTGTATACTAACCAAAAACAAAACAAAATGACGAGAAACACACACACACACAAAAAAAACAAAAAAACAATTCAACTCGTCTCTTGATCGATTTTTATGAACTGTTCCGGTCATCCATGCGTGTTAGTAATTAAGTTGGGAATTCCTTGGTGGAAACTTCAGTGCGACTCGACTTTAATTGAAAGTCTAAGATTGAGACTTCATAAATATCAGGTCACCATCTGCACCTTCGTCCCCCCACCAATTTCATCTACTATGTACAGGCCCAGCCAGTAAAGTATGACACAGAAACATTTGACCCTGGAGACCGCTGGGGTGTGAGTGTTTGTTGGTGCGTGCCTGTTTCTGATCTGACTGTGGGCCCCCAGACAGAGTGAGGGGGCCTTATTTTTCCTGGATACAGTGTGTGCGGTGATGAAGGTGCTGACAGCTGCGGGACACCAGACAGCAGCTGAGAAAGCATGGAGCTCTGACCTGCCTCTGAGCAACCCTGCTGAGAGAGTTTGGAGAGGATGGAAGGGATTAAATGAATTTTGCATGAATGTGTGACACACATGCGTCAATTAGTGGATGAAAGGTCGATCTTTGAAGCCAAATGTGATATCCTTTAAATGAACTCAGTGGATCCAAAAGTTTAATCATCTGTTGCGCGTTTTAAGTCAAACCATACTTCCAAGTAAGCCGTCATCACTCATGTTACCAATTTCTTAAGCTGAATTTACATTTTACCTATAGCCGTAATAGAAAGTCCTAACATAAAGATGGTCTTACCATTTAAAAAGTTTTTCTTGTTTGTTTTGGTTATTTATGTTATGTTAAATTGTGTTTTTAACATCCGAAATATTGTTTCATTGTGCCAATCTGAAACGAAACATAAAACCAAAAGCATTGGAACCACAACATGTAGATTTCTTGATAATGAAAGTTTATCCTTGTCAGAAGAATGTTCCAGATTGAAAGAATGTTACTGTTGATATATAGAACTGAACTCCAAACAAATGACTGGGAAGAAGTGATTGATGAAAATGTGCTTTAGAGATCCTGTTTTATTATTAGGCTATATGATGAATTCGCTTGCTGTGCTCTGCAGGATGGCGTGATCAGCCACGAGGATTGTGTGTGTTCTCGTGTTAAGACAGCAGCACATCAGTCATAAGTGACAAATCATTTGCATGTTTTTGCTCTCTGGTTTCTAACGCCTTGCTCTAGCATTCAAACGGTTTCTTGTGTTATTTAGGTTGCCTGCTCAGACTCAGACAAACATGCCTCTGCAGAAAACATTCAAATCATGTAGCTATCCACTGAAAAACTTTAAGCGGGCTCTAAGTGGGCTGAAAATCTCTCCCTCACACAAGCTGAGCCCACCGCGTGTCTCTTTAGGGATTCTTTTCAACTCAAACTGCTTCCTACAAACCACTGTAGGACAGAGTCAAGAGTGTACTCACAGACCCTGCTTATATAAACACTGCATGCGTTCAGAATAGCCCCTCTGTCAAACTGGAGTGAAAGAATCTTAAAGAAACATTTACACTGTTGAGATAAGGGACTTAAAAAATGACCATGGGCTAATGAAAATAAGAGATCAGAAGTGGAGTCAAGCAGTTAAACTGGGGGTAGGGTGTGTGTGTGCGTGTGTGTGTGCGTGTGTGCGTGTGTGCGCGCGTAGGTGTGTGTGTAGGTGTGTGTGTGTGTGTGTGTGTGTGTGTGTGTGTGTGTGTGTGTGTGTGTGTGTATGTGTGTAGGTGTGTGTGTGTGTGTGTGTGCATAAAGATCCGGACTCCCACAGACTTCTCTGTGTGGATCCAGTCACAACATAGCTTTAATTACATTGGGTCAGGCATGTCGGCCGCATGTCTTGTCTCCCCTTCTTCTCTACATTCTGAAACTGTTCTTATTTTTTCAGACTATGTTGTAGTCATTCAAGAACCAGCCATGTACATTTAGCCAAAAAGATTTTACAGGATGGAAAGACAAAGGAGATAGAGGAAGACAGTATTTTTCGCCACCTTAGGAGTGAAAGCACATTATGCTTTTTCCTGTGTTTTTTTTTAGATATGTATTTTAAACTTGAAACCTTTTAGACAAAAAAAATTAAACCCATCATAAAAAGCAGCAACTTTAACTGTGCTCCCCGAAATTCAACAAATTCGCCTCCAAATCTCCTTTAATCCTACTGCATGTCCTCTAGTTCTAAAGGGCAGTCTGTTCCACTGTCGCTTTAATTTTCTTTTACTCTGCTGAGTTCAGAGTTAATGCCACATCATTTTGGTCAGAAGTAATCTGTAATGCGTTACACATTATAGTAGTTATGGGGCATAAGTGGTTCCCTACGCGGAACAACAGTCTACAGATGATTGCACTGTTTTAAGATTTCAAAGCATGTTTCTGGCATGTTTTAGATGTGTACAAATATGGCCATTATTACACATTTCTGCTAAAATTTCAAAACCTTCCCAGCTGTTAACTGATCAGACATTTTTTCTTTAAACAGACAAACGTCTCGTCTCGTCATGTTTTTTTTTTTTTTTTTTTTTTTTACTGATGGGCACAAACTTGCATCTGACTGATTTCAGTCCACCTTCATGTTGCTCGAGGTAAAACATCCAACTCTTTGGTCTTTAAGCATTTTAGTCTTTATTTGTTTACAAAACAAACTCCCTAATGGTGGATGTTCAAATATAATGACCCACCTTTATCTGATAGGTTTCTGTTGTTAACTGGACTCATTTAATGGACCTGTTCCGTTTAAAATGCACGCATCCCAGATGTTTTGTTCGCCTGCTTTGTAACAGCCCTGATTCTAAGACAGTCTGGCTTCAGTGTGTCCGCTGTCTCCCACATCCCCCACCACTGTGGGACACAGGATGCAGTAAAACAGCGGTGCTACAGTGCATACATTGTCAGCATGCCAGTGTGAGATCTGCCAGGTCTGTCAGTTAGTCAGAAAAAACAAACCATGTTTCATTATGAAACAAATAGTCTTCTCCACTAAGATTAGTTTGTTTGTGAAGAGTTATTATTTTGGAACCAACCAAACTCATTATCCACCCTCTTTATGTGTGTGTACGTATTTGTTTGTGTGTGTATGTACCTAAAGCGGTGGTGAGAGATCGATTGCATGAAACAGAATCATTGATTAGTTGATTTCCAATTGTGTCCCCTCCTCCAAGCCGTTTCTTTAACCACCCACCCTACCAGCGGCCAAAGCAAAGCTTTCCACTCACAACAAATTGCTGCAGCGATGCTGAGGCTTTTGTGTACAGTAAGACAATAAGCAGCCTTGTCGACACAAAGAAGGGACAGTGTTTGGGGTGAGGAGGTCATGTTGGAAGCATCGCTTGGGTTATTTGCCTTACAACGGCAGTTATTTGCATTATGACCACACATGGAAGAAAGCAGGGCAAATAGACTTTCGAGTGCTTGGCTGACGAGCATACATGAAAACATTTTTACAACTTTTCCTTTTTAGCGATGTATGGGTTTGCAGCTTGTGGTAATATTATTCCTTTTCATGTCTGAAGTTGAGAAAATATGTTAAGAAAGCAGCGGCAAGGCAGTGGAGAATGACGCAGCTGAAAACCAAGGAGCTACGTACAACACATCAAACTCGTCCATCAGTAAATAACACACAAAGTATGTCCTAAAGACAGCTGGTACATGCAGCTTTGTGCATGTGAGTTTTTTTTTAAAGTTTTTTTTTTTTTTTTCTGTCTTGGCTGTGCAGGTGAGTGCACTTGTGACCAATTCTGCCAATCGGCAACTGCGGCGGAGTATTTAAGCTGTGGCAAACCTGCAGAGCTTGTCAGATCTGGCTCAGACATAGGCGTGGCTGCTTGGGGAGAACCTTATGGGTTTTTTGATCTGACCAGACACACATTTTGCCTGATCTGTGTTTATTTCTTTTTGAAGGAACGTGAGTATTGCACTCCTTTGTGTAGGAGTGTTACTGTTGGTATTGCTACGCCTTGGTGTGGTGTAGAAGGGTGTTTTTCTGGTTGTTTTTCCCCTTTGTTAAAGAAAGGTGACCTTTTTTTATACTCCTCGTTGTTGGAGAGGTTTCTCTACTTCTTTTGGACTGGGTCTGGTTTAGGGTGAAAGGCACTTATTTAATTTATTTTCAGGAAGCTCAACCTGCATTTTTCTTTTCTTTAATAATAAATTCCATTATTTTTTGCTAACTCTTGCCTTCTCTCCTTTCATTCATCCCAAGAACATCAATTATTGTTACCCCCCCCTCCCCCCATCTTGTAGGGATGTAACACAGCAGTGATAGCAAAGGCTCCAGCTCAAAACTGACTTCATAAAGTGAATATTTTTATGGCATGTTGTGGGGGAAGTAAGAGAAAGTCAGAAGACGTATTGTCTGAAAGCAGTATCTTGGAGGATTCTGTTGAAGAGCATCTTGTAGATTTATTTTGAATAGCTTCAACCACTTTGAGCTATAGGATCTGTCGGGAAAGTAAGTAAGAGTGCTCATAACTCAGGAGCCACACATCCATTCCATATTTTTCTATATACTGAATAATACTTACTAAATGCTTCCAAAACATAGACATGAAAAACAAGACCTTAATCAGTAAAAAATGCCTTTTTGCAGGCATTTGATCATTAATGGGCTTGACATACGGATTAGTTTTTATCCAGCAGTTGGGAGTAAACATTTTGCTATTAGAGAGAGGTTAAAAGGCTCTGAGAGAAGATTAGTTTCTGTATGAATTTTCTGAAACATTTGTCAAATCCAACAAGAGAGAATCAGTCTGCTTTAAAAGAGTGAACTGTCTCCAAGTAAAAGAGAAACAAAACACCATCCGCCAGTGTGATTTATGAGTTCTTCGGCGATATCTCATCAACTGCGTTGATCACTGTGTACATTCCATGTGGCAGTGTTTAATTTAGCTCTGGGAAACAAAGGCAGTGACCAAAGAAGTGCAGGAGAGCGCCGGCAGCAGCAGGCGCTTCATTACAGAAGGTCCGTAGTGTAAAAATAGTGTCACCTTGTCAGGAGGGCATGCTCAATCTTCTGGAATTGAAGCCTTGAGTGTCGGCGGCATTGCCTCCAACAAACAGAAGGACTGTTGTGTTTGTATGTGTGCAAACGTGTGAGATTTAAGTTTTATTTAAGTAGTAAGAAACAGGTTTATTTTACAGTCATATAGTATGGATATTATCCCATTGTGGGGACAAAAGGAAAGACGTTGAAATCCTTAGATTTTTGAAGCTCTGGTAGATTGTAAGGTTTTTCAACCAGTTTGGGTAGAAATACAGGTCAATGCATTGTCCTCAGAAGTCACAGATACACAACAGTGTTTGTTAACAAATCCAGACAAGCTTGCATTCAAGTGTCTACAGATGTTAGAGTGTGTGTCAGATGATGTCACCATCTGACACAGCCAGCCTGGCAAAAACCGACAGGCTAAGCAGAGCTGTGTATTCGTTCTTTCTTTCTTTCTTTCTTTCTTTCTTTCTTTCTTTCTTTCTTTCTTTCTTTCTTTCTTTCTTTCTTTCTTTCTTTCTTTCTTTCTTTCAAAACTTCAATTAAAAAAACACTGGAAATGGAAAACATACATTTAATGACCTCAACAGAAAATAACTAAAAATAATTTGTACAACAAACCTGCTTCTTATAAATCAATACTTGCTATACCACATACATATTCTCATACCATATATTTTCATAATTTGAAGACATACTCCAGCTCTTGTTGACTGTATTTAAACTAGGGAGGGGGACTTATTGTATAAGGTTTGTCATTAGCTATCATTATCAATAATGACCAGTATTTGTGTTTTTCCAGGGGTTTGCAGGCAGTGACGGGCTGTCCTAGCCATGCAATCTATTGCCACAAAAGATTGCAATTGGCTTTTAAATACTTTTTATTACCACTTTTATTATTGTTACCACAATAAATATGACAAAAGATTCTGAGAAACCTTTAAGTCCTTATCACGCGACCTTTATTCTAACAAGAACATTAAAATTTTCAAATGAATTTTGCATCATAAATTTGTCCTTTATCATTTGTGTGTGTGTAAACACACGTGTGTGTTTGTGAACACCCCCAGCCAAGTTAAAGTGCATCCCCCTACCCATCAGACATAGTTGAATTATTCATGTTCCAACTGACTGCTCTTCATTTGAGCCCCCTTGAATGTTTGAGTCCATAGTGTCAGATGCTGTTGCTTCATGTGGATTCACTTCAATAATGCACAGCAGTGACTTGCAGTGACCATATTTGTAATTTAGTAACCATTTTCATTCTTTGTCATAGGATGAAAATAAGCTACTCTCCGAACTCATTTCAGTAAGAGCTTGTGTTAATCAGTTAAAGCAACTTTAAAAAAATATATAATTTATTTTATGTGTCACATCTGTCAAATAAATGGACACACAACTTATCTATGCAGAAACACATGAGAGATCAATGTCAAACAAAATAAAAGCTGCAGCTGGGGAACCAATGCCTTTTCCGGGAAAAAAAGTATTTTCATTTCATGTATTGGTTTGATATCCAAATTGCCATGTGTTGCTTTTTAATGCTAACAGGAAGATTACATATCAACAGTGCAGAAAAACGGATAGAGAGAAAGAGATTAGCTCAATGATCTGCGTATGTTTTTGTTGCAGAGCGCTCTCCACAGTGCTCCGTGGGGCCTCATGCAGGCGCTGGAACAGCAGGTGGGAGATCTGAAGATTGACATCGACGACGGCTGCTGTGAGGGAGCTCAAGGAGACACCGGTGACAGTCGGCCGAGTTCTGGTAATTCCTGCTGTTTTAAAGCTTTTCTGTCCCCACTGATCCGTCAGCCGTGTAATTAAGAATTATCTAAATTCAAAAGCTCTTACTGCAACTAAGTATGGTTTTATATAAATCACGGCTTTTTGAAACAAAACATTTTTCTTGAAACTACTCAGACTGTACTGATAATGAGTTTTCATTTTCTTCTGTTTGTCTTGTTTATTCACATTCTGGGAGCTTGTCAGTTAGTTTTGTGGATTATATGCAAAATGTGATTGGAAATTGTCAGTATTCAGCAGGATGTTTTAGAGAGTTATGGATAACAGAGAGGTATGATAAATGAGACGTTTAACATTCCTGTTGGTCTGGTGCTAGGTTTCTATGATTCAAGTGAGGGTCAATCACCAAAAGGAAAATCTTCCTCAGCTGAGCCCCCTGAACCTGTCTCCTCCTGGACTTACTCCAATGACCGACCGAAGTCTCTGGGTAAGAAACTCAGGGGATGGTAAAACTGAGGGTAACCTGACACATCCTCAGTAGCAGCTGTAGTTCAACTGTTTGTTAAGGTTTTTGGTATTAGGTTCTGTTAGGTACAAGTCATAGATTATACTCTTTATGTCTTCATTTGGTTTAAATCCATGCTGTGTAGGTTGCGGTTACTGAAGTTGAAGCTGACCACTAATCCAAAAGAGTCCGAGTACAAATTGGACTTCTGGAGTCTTAAAACAACTCCAATCTTAAAAACTTCATGACGGTTTATACAAACTTCATTTTATGAACCTTTCAAACTCACTTTGGAGAATGATTTACCCAGAAGCTGATGAGTATTTACACAGGAAATATAGGCAGGAGGTGGTTTCCCAAAATGTGATTTTCCTAAGCAAAACATGTACATGTATTTATGTTTATAGTGACTGTCTGATCAAATATTATAGCAATTGAATTAACGACTGTTTTATAGATTTTTACATTGCCTTACTGTCAGAGCCATCTTTCGTTGCGAATATACAGCAGCAAGTCGAAGTATGTTTCTGCCAGCTGTGCAAATTTAGATTGAATGCTAATTTTCAGGCAGACAAAATATTTTGCATGCAAACCAAACAGCTCAGCACCTTCTTCAGCATGTTTGTGTCCCTATATGACTTTCAGCAATATTAAATGAGACATTTTCTTGCCTCTTTTCTATAAAGGACAGATTTGTAAAGTACACAAGTAATTGTTTTCATATTAGCAGATTCTCCTACCCAAGCTGTAGAACTCTGCAGCTCCTCCAGAGTTACTACGAGCCTATTGTGTGCTTATCTGATTGCGACTCTCTTTTTTGCAGTCTTTGTTCATGTCTTTGTAGGTTTGTAGTTGTGGAAAGCCACCAGTCATCTGAAATGTTTGTTTTCATTTTCAGATGATTGATAGAGCAGCGCAACGTGAAATGTTCAAAACTCTGGATATTGTTTTAACCTGGATATTGTCTAAACCTGCTTTAAACTTCTCCACTTCTTTTTCCTGGTCCTGTCTGCTGTGTTCCTTGGTCTTCATGATGTTTGTTTACTCATTTTCTCTAACAAACCATGGAGGCCTTCACAGAACAGACTTATTATTCTGAGATTATATTACACATAGGTTGATTTTATTTACTAAAAGGTGACATCTGAAGGCAGCTAGTTGGAGTTTATTTAGAGGTACTACAGCCAAGGGGGCCAAATGCCAATGCACGTCACACTTTTCAGATTTATATTTGTAAAATTTAAATTTAAAAGTAAGCAAAACTATATGATGGTAAATTTTGAAAACAACTATCACAAGTTGCTGTTGTTGTCTCGTAATGGACATTGAGGCAAAGAACCTCTGTTTAACTTCTGTAAAGTGGTTAAGCCTAATTAGTCTTTTGATTATTAAAGTTGTTATCATAGTTGGTGCTTGTTATATTCATGACTAAATTTTAGCTTACTGCATTGTTTCTTTTTACAAATAGGAGACAGTTTCATGCTGAATGGGGAGTTTGATGTACCAGTTTTTCGCCCCAACCTTCCTCGTTCTTTCTCTGCTCCTCACCCACCACTGGAGGGCATTGTAGAGGAGGGGCCAGTTGGGGACTCTTGGCAGTGGGACACCAGCATTGCCAGCAACACCTGGCAGCAGCAGCAGCCTGCAGAGGATCAGCTCACAGAGGAGGACTACCAACAGGCTTTCAGAGTGGAGGGTTACATCCTGAGTCTCATCCAGCGTTACGCTATTCTACCCCGCCCGTGTCAGCCTCGCACCACCCTAACCCCTGACCCCCCATACTGTGGTGGCTCTGGACACAGCTCCCAACACAGGAGAACTCCCTCTCTAACCACAGAGCAACGCCTTCCTGACCCCCATCCTCAGCCCCATGTTGACCTATCGGCAAACCTTAAGAATCAGGAATGGGGTTGTGACCTGTCAGAGGGGGAGGCCCGAAGGGCAGAGGCCCCATCTTTTGAGGAGGGTTGTTATTTGCCTCTCTCCTACCCCCAATCCAGACCAAACCCCCTGACAGGGAGGCTACCATCACCTCTGCCCTCCTTGGAGTCAAACTGTGGCGTTGGGAATCTTGACCTTTGCTGTGAACCTGCATCCCCCCAACATTATCTACATCCACAAGCCTCTGCTTATCAAGTACACAATTTAGTAAGTGCTCAGTATATTCCAGGACAAGCCTGTCATGCTCCTGTACGGTCCCCCAGACACTACAAACCTGAACAGTCAAAGGCCAACCGAGCTGCCCCCTCTCCTGATCAGCCCAAGTCCAGAGCTCCTAAAAAAAGTCACAATGATAGACAAAAATCCAAGAAGGCAAACACCAAAACCAACCGATCCCAGTCTGAAAACAGCCTCCCAGGACAGAGGGTGGTTCCTGACAGGAGGTACAGCACCACAGAAAGGCGCCCGGGACGAACCAGTCCTGCCCCAATCCAAAGCCAGGTCACAGCACCCCAGGTGGCTAGCAAGGGCCACAGTGGAAATCGGCGCTGGTGCTCAAACCTAGAGCTCAGCCAGGATGAAGGTGAGATCCAGAATGCAGCTCAGGCGCATAAACGATCTTCTCGAAAAGTTCGTCACGGTCACTCTTGCTCCCAGTCCCATTCCCAGCAGCAGCACACACAGCGTTGGCACCAGGACTCTCAGGCCCGTGTCCCCCTCTGTCAGAGGGAGGAGGGGTACGCCGGGGCCGCCCCCGCAGAATCCGAATCCAGCATGAGCGAGGTGTACTCCCCACCTTCCAGCTCTCTGTCCAGCGATTCGGATGAGAGCGGGGGGCTTGTGTGGCCCCAGCAGCTTCCACCTCGCCTCGCTTCTACCTCTTCATCATCATCTGCATCTCCACAAGCCACTTCCAGTGCCGCGACTCAGCCCAAAGCCTTTGTCAAGATCAAAGCCTCCCACGCTCTCAAAAAGAAGATTCTCAGATTCCGAACAGGATCTCTTAAAGTCATGACCACCGTTTGAGTCTAAAGCCATGCAACCAGTACGATGAAGGCATGATACAGTTCTGAGCAACTTAATGGCTGCTCCTTTTGGTCACAAATCCTACACTAAACCCTTTCATTAAAATAAACCTACCTCTGCTATATCCTTTATTAGATGCATCTACTTTCATGGAAATATTTAAAAATGTAACTCAACCTCCTCTTCGTGTCTGGTTGAAATAATCCCCCACTTGACAACCATCAGATAAAATAAAAATGATGGGCACCATGATGTTCTCACTGATTCATGTTACACTGTGCTAAAAGAGACAGCCATAAAATTAAGCACCTGAACTGGCTTTGATTTTTGTTTGTTTGTTTATTTTTATTGTCTATCAAATTTATTAATTAAAGTTGGGGAAGTTTTCAAGAATTGTTGACTATCTGCAGCAAATACAAAGAATCCAAACTGTTTGTGGCTTAAAATAACAAAGAAAAAAGAAAAATGTATGTAATTAATATCACGAAACATTCTGGCTTTATAACAAGTATCTAAAAAAAGATACATTTAATTAATTACACGTTTTGCAGAACAATTAGATGAAAAATCTTGGAACATTTCATGCTCCATTTTGTGTATTTCCATCTGGTTTTCTGGTCGTGTCATTGAGCTAATCTGGATTTCCTAAAGAATTGTTTCCACCCTCTTTACCTTGTTACTGGCCTCACAGTCCCATATCATTATTGACTGTGGACATTTTTATGTTTTCTTCTGGCTGTGATCTTTATCCAGATAGGGATGATTAATGTTGTTTGGTGCCATTCCAATTAACGGTGCCAAACAAAATTCATCCTCGCCTTGGGCACAACACATTTAGTTCACCGAATCCTACTTTAATCGAATAATCTGCAGTCCACTATTGCTTCTTTGTAGCTTACTGCAACCCTCTTTTCTTCTGGTTACATGATGACGGTTCCAGTTCCGCATATTTATTATAGAAATGTTATATCTTTCAGCTGAATTCTTTACAAGATGTCCCTATTTCTCTCCATATCCTGTTTTGTAATTGTGCATTTTCTCTTTTCAAGTCATTTTGCCTTGAGTTTTCCTGTCCTGCTGCTCTGATGTCCTCCTTGGCCCACCTTGATGTTTCCCTTTTACAACCTCTTCCATTTGCTTGCACTTGAAACAAAAATTTAGGTATTACTGAACATGAGCCAGCTACATCTTTTGCCACACACTGTTTGACTGACTTTCGATTTTTATGACCCACACTCTTGTTTAATCAGCTGATGGTTATCTTACTTGGGGGGTTTTCTTCAATCTACCAGATCCAACAGCTCCTTAAGGTATGCAAGTAGTGATTCATTCGCTTAATTAGACTCACTGTCTTCAGCTGTTAGAACAAATATTTTTGTGATGGGGTGTGGCGCTTATCCCAAGTGGTGAATAGACCATAGCCAGGCTACACCCTTGACACAGCTCTAGTCCATCACAGGAACAACATATGCAGTGCAGAGTCTTCTCCTAAAATGCATGATTTTAACCTGTAGGATGAAACTGGAATACCAAGTGAGAACCTATGCACACACAGAGAGAACGTGCAAACTCTATACATGGAGTCTCTGGGCCAGAACGGTTTGATCCTGAAATCTTCATTCTCAACGTTACTTACCGGTGGCTGTTTTGCCACTCTTTAGCATGGTAGTAGTCAGAATGAAGAGCAATATACACTCACTGGCCACTTTATTAGGCACACCTGTCCAACTGCTCGTTAATGCAAATTTCTAATCAGCTAATCACATGGTGGCAACTCAATGCATTTAGCCATGTAAACATGGTCAAGGCAATCTGCTACAGTTCAAACCAAACATCAGAATGGGGAAGAAATGTGATTTAAGTGACTTTGAATGTGGCAAGGTTGTTGGTCCCAGACGGGCTGGTCTGAGTATTTCAGAAACTCCTGATCTACTGGGATTTTCACGCACATCCATCTCTAGGGTTTACAGAGAATGGTCCGAAAACGGGAAAATATCCAGTGAGTGGCAGTTCTGTGGGCGAAAATACCTTGTTGATGCCAGAGGTCAGAGGAGAATGGCCAGTCTGGTTCGAGCTGTTAGAAAGCCAACAGTAACTCAAATAACCCCTCTTTACAACCAAGGTATGCAGAAGAGCATCTCTGAACGTACAACACGTCGAACCTTGAGGCAGATGGGCTACAGCAGCAAAAGACTACACCGGGTGCCACTCCTGTCAGCTAAGAACAGGAAACTGAGGCTACAATTCACACAGGCTCACTAAAATTGGACAATGGAAGATAGGAAAAATGTTGCCTGGTTTGATGAGTCTCGATTTCTGCTGCGACATTTGGATGGTAGAGTCAGAATTTGCCGTCAACAACATGAAAGCATGGATCCCTCCTCACTTGTATCGATGGTTCAGGCTGGTGGTGGTGGTGGTGTAATGGTGTGGAGAACATTTTCTAGGCACACTTTGGGCCCCTTAGTATCAATTGAGCCTCGTTGCAACGCCACACCCAACCTGAGTATTGTTGCTAACCACGTCCATCCCTTTTTTACCACAGCGTACCCATCTTCTGATGGCTACTTCCAGCAGGATAATGGCCATGTCATAAAGCTCAAATCATCTCAGACTGTTTCTTGAACATGAAAATGAGTTCACTGTACTCAAATGGCCTCCACAGTCACCAGATCTCAATCCAATAGAATACCTTTGGGATGTGGTGGAAAGGGAGATCCGCATCATGAACATGCAGCCGACAAATCTGCAGCAAATGCGTGATGCTATCATGTCAATATGGACCAAAATCTCTGAGGAATGTTTACAGTACCTTGTTGAATCTATGCCACGAAGGATTAAGGCAGTTCTGAAGGCAAAAGGGGGTCTAACCCGTTACTAGCAAGGTGTACCTAGTAAAGTAGCCAGTTAGTGTATATTCATGAAAATATATTTTTTGCTATATCTACCTAAACATTGTTTTATAAAGTAATTGCTAAATTATTTGGGAGCATTTGAAGCTCAACTCTGCAGCAACCACAGCAAGTGTTACCTGGGAATTAATACTAGTCTCCATTTTCCCACAAATCAGCATGGTATCGAATTGCACAGCTCTCTTTGGAATAATAATTGCACCCTTTTACTGTTCTAACAAGAATTCAAATCCCAAATTAAAGCATTTATTGAAATGAGGAAAAGCTTATTAAAGAGTTGAAATCAGCACAAATATTTAATCTTTGCTGCAAAGATGCATCACGGTTTTACTTGCTGATGGGGACACTTAACAGGAACTGAATCCATGGAGCTTTATTTTTTAATGGTCTCTGTCTTCAACTTTGCACTCATGTGGATTAACTCTGACATATACTACCGCTTCGCTACACTGATAATCCCCTATGAAGGGGCGACTGTGAGTCACAGGGTCCAGTAGATGCCATGTTACCATACCAGTATACATATATGCATGTGTTTGAAGTATGTTTAAGTGCACAAGATCAATAAAAAAAATGCGGGCACAGGAGTACAGACAGTTGTATAAAGGTTTGCTTTTGTATATATCACATCACATGGCCTGGTTTGCAACGAATGTAGTATGTAAATTCTAATTTTGTCTCAATTTGGTACCTGTTTTGTACACATTTTATGATGTAATAAATACTAAAAGAATTACCTTTTCAATGCACGTGGGTGGTGCTCCATTTTTTTTTTTATAGATTTAACTAGTAATAGCGTGTGTTATCTTTTTTCTGAAGGCATATGGAGTCCCGGAGAAAAAAGGGAAAACATTATAGTAAATTGTTGACTGTTAGGTTAATTGGTCACTCTAAAATCTCCCCTAAGTATGAGTGTGTGCGTGCATGGTTGTTTGTCATGTACGTCTCTTTGTTGCCCTGCGATGGAATGGCGATCTGTCCAAGGTGTACCCCGCCTCTCGCCCTGTGACTGCTGGAGATAGGCACCAGCCCCCCGCAACCCTACAGAGGATGAGCGGATATAGATAATGGATTATAGTAAATTCTTGAAGAATAAATATTACAGGAAGTTTATCTTTACATATGAATGTCCACTTTTAAATATTTCAACACACCAATGAAAATGTCCTGCAAAGATATGTGCATATTTACATAATTTTCAAAACATTAAATGAAGCCATAATAAGAATTCCCGTTGGAACATTTCAGGAAAAAATTTTTTTTGGGATCAAACATTTTCACTCCATAGAAGAAAGAAAAAGGAAAAGACAAAGTGACCCTTTGCAAGCAATATACACAAAACTGGCAATTATGAAATTACTTATATGTCAAACAAAAAAGTGCATTATATTAATAGTGAGTTGGAGTTAGATGTTTTCTGTTAACTGACAATTAAAAATAATAAATTTCATCAAAGCAAAACATTTTGAAATTGAAACTTTTTTTCATAAAATCTTACACAAGCAATGCGCCACTGGCTTTTCTTTTGTATCGTTTGGAGAATGTTTCCCTCTTGTGGAATGTAACAGGAACAGCAACATAAATGATAAACTGTTCATTCTATCATCTTTACTGAGTTTATGTTATGAAAAAAAAGTACATATAAATGTTACAAATTAGGGACTCAGATAGGAGTATAACATATGAAAGCAAGCTAAAATAAATAGAAACACTTACACTTAGCATGCTTATATTTGTATGAAAAAAGAAGTGGGCCAAGGTTCTGGATTGGAACCTCAAAGATTGTGCAAGACTTCCTGATTTGCAATGATGAGTCAACCAACCTAACTGCTGCCTTTGCAGAAATCCAGCTGCCCACATATTCATAACAATGTCTTACACGTTCTCTTTTTTTTAAAATGTTGGGTAAATCTCAGAGTTGATTCCTAACTTAAATGTAAGTTGCAGAGAGTTGACCTGTCTTATCTATCCCCCCTGCATGAATAGAAGATTGGACTTTGGTTGTAAAAAACAAACTAATCAGATCTTGGTCTGCTCCCTTCCATTGGTGGTGCTCTTGGTTTCATTGTTGACGCTCCCCTTTGAGGCTGGGTCCTCAGTGGCGAAGTGGAGGATGTGGCGCAGGGAGCGGTTCATGCTATACTTAAAGCTCCGCCCTATGCAAACATAGATCAGAGGGTTGAGGCAGCTGTTGAAATATGCCAGGCAGAGAGTCAGCCCCTGAGCCAGGTAGATTCCTGGACTGTGTGAAGAACTTCGTGGGGTGGCCAAGTCGATAAAATCCACAATGTGAAGGGGAAGCCAGCACAAGAAGAAACTCAGCACCACGGCAACAATGATCCTGAAGGTTCGTTTGGATCTGGCCCGACCACGAGACATCCCCCTTTGGGTGGTGCTGTACAACAGCAGGTGACAGATAACGATGACAAAGAAGGGGAGCATGAATCCCATCACAAAGCGAAAGGTTGCAATGGGCCAGACACTTTCTTGAGGGTATGCAAGTACGCATTCTCTCTTATGTTCTCCAAGCTCAATCTGCCGGGCATAGAAAAACTGTGGGATGCTGACTAGCAGAGCTAGGCACCACACAGCCACACACGCACACACAGCTTTCCTGGGTTGCCTGTTGTTCTGGCACCAGACTGGTCTTTTAACAAGCATGATGCGATCCATGCTGATCACAACCAGCTGCAGAACACTACAGTACATCACCAAATAAAAGAAGCCTTTAACTAGAGTGCAGGCCAGTGGGCCAAAGTGCCAGTGGTCATCGTGTGCCAGTGGCACCATGAGCAGAGGGAGGGAGAGGCAGCACAGAAGATCAGCCAGCGCCAGGTTCAGGAACCAAATGGAGGTGACAGAGCGGGTCATGCAGAAGCCAGTTACCCACACTACCAGAGCATTACCGGGCACTCCAAGCAGGACCACTAGGGCGTAGAGAACCAGAGCCACTATCTGAATGGGCAAAATGTTAGGAAGCAAGCCGTCAGGAAATTCAGGTCCTGTGAAATTCTCCCCAAAGATGTCAGTGAATAAATCATCGTTTTCAAAGAGGCTCCAAGTGTCCGAGCTGTTTAAACCTTCGAAATCCATTGTGAGTCAAACCTGTAAGTGGAGACAGCAACAGTTAGGAGAAGGAATTTATGGCTAATTTCATTTTAGATAATATTCTAAATCCAAAACATCATGGAAAGGTAAGGAAACTAAAACTAATAAAGACTACATTACCATTCGGGCATGTAGAACTAACTCTGAATAAACAAACAGAAATGTGTTAAATTTAATAAACACACATACTTACAGTTGACTGGTCTGCTGGTGTTCCACTCTGACTTTCAACAGGAAGTTCTGAAGCTCCTGTTCTGCTCTTTAACAGGCGTGTGCCTCTTTTAGCACAGCAATTGCCAAAGAGTCACTACACAGTTCTAACCAATGAGACTTTAGCAGAGTGATTGCACATAGAATTTGTGGATCTGAACAGCTTGAACATTTTTGCACAGTAAGTTTCTCTGTTTGGAAAGTTTCTGACACAATGGCAACATCTAGGTTGCTTTGATATATTTTTTATGAGTAATAGTGGTTCACGCATGTTCATGAATACTTAGTAAATACATTCAGTTATATTACAGCAAAAGGTGTGTAGGTGTTCCTTTCTGGAAGCGCAGCGTAAATTATTATTTTTTTACTTTATTTAATTTACAATTATCTTACCCTTTTTGTCACACTTGTATGTTTTAAAACGTAACCCACAGAAATAAAAAAAAAAACAGTTACTAAAGTTACTTCCCCCTCTATCATGAATTATATACTTGCACCTGTTTATCATCTGCACCACGGGCCTGTTTTGCTGATTTTTATCATTTCCTGGAAAACTTTCAAGAACACTCTTTTTGAGTGTTGAAGTGTATTTTAGACTTGAAAAAGAAAGAAGAGGAACTTGGTTGTTGCATAACCTAAAGTCCATGTTCCTAGGAAGAATCTTCCATTCATTAGCTAGCACAGGTGCCCTCCTGTCCTCGAGGGCCAGTGTCCTGCTACTTTTAGATGTGTCTCTGCTTCATCACGCCTGAATCAAATAATTTTCTCATTAGCAGGACTCTGGAGAACTTTGCTAAATGGTGAGGAGGTAATTCAGCCGTTTGATTCAGGTGTGTTGGACCCGGAACCATCTATATGTTGCAGAACACCGGTCATTGTGGACTGGAGTTTGACACCACTGAAAGAGTTCACCCTTTTTCGCTTAAGAACAGTTTAAGACTACTTTTAGTCTAGACTGAACTTATTCAGTACTTTTCTTCTAATCCCAGTCACTGGAAGAACTTTAACAGTACAACTTTCGTTGACTGGTGACCGTTGGTAGCATTTTATTTATTTACTCATTCTGTTTGTTTTTTTACAAAATGGACACTTTCAAACAGTAGGTACATGTATTGATATTACATATCAAGCCAAGCAACATTTATGTGTTTTACACATTGGAGTTTCCAACATTTTTCTAATATGAAAATGATATCGTGTAGTCACAGGAAACTTGGGTATACATTTTCCCATGTGTTTCACATTTGAACATTTTACTGTGTAAAACTGGGTAAATGATATCGTCTTGTCACATGTGAAACATGTAGGGAAACATGTGACATTGGGAAAATGTACCAGTGTGTTTCACTTATAAATTAATATTGTGTGGTAATGTAAAACATGTAAAACATTTCCCCTCATGTTTTACATGTAAAAATTATATCATATAGAAACATATGTTCTTCACGTGAAAATGATATCATATGTAGTAACATGTGAATTAAAGCTTGTGGAAAACTGTAAAACGCATGTGTAAAAAGCTTTTCAAATGTGGAATGTTTGATGTTTCGCAGGTAAAAGTTGTTGTAACATGTGAAACATAGTTTGATACAAATGTGAAATGTGAAAATTATATTGTGTAGCAACATGTGAACACATGAAAATCTTAAATTGTGGGACACTGGGGAAAAACTCACTGATGTTGAATATTTTTCCATAAGTTATTGTTATACATAATAATAGGAATAATTTTAATTATTAAAAGTGGCAAAATGTTGTAACGTAAAATATAAGTGAAAATTAACTATTTAGATTTCACATGTCAAAATAAAATCTTGCAGTAACATGGGTAACAGATGTAATGTTTATCCAATGAATATTGTCTCACACATGCTTTATACATGGAAATTAAATGGAGTTCAATTTTTTTCCAGATTTAAAGTAAATTTCAACAATGTTTTTATGATATTTATTTTTACTTTAGCCAATTGCTCTCATTAAATGTAAAACATGTGAAGTTCATGTGTTTTTCAATTAAGGATGGCTGCTGTAAGTAAACCATCCCTTTTTAAAGTAAAACACACCTCAAGGTACCGTGCAGTTCTGAGTTTTACAGTGATTTACCACATAGTACATACCGGAGGAATAAGCATGTAAATGTTTTAACAATACTACCCACATGTGAAAGGAAAAGGAGCGGTACTTGAATAAAAGAAGAAAATGTTGAAACATCAGGGTCTTTTCCTTTTTTTGAGTAGTGGAAAGGTTTGAGAACTGGTACATTCCCAAAGGAAGTGAAACACACACTTTCAACGTCAGCACAATGTTGCCCATAAATTATCTTTAACACGGAAATCTGTGCATTTATGTGCTTTGATCATCATTTTCCCTGATCAGACAAAGTACAAATCATTTCAGTTAAAGACACTGACCCAAAATGTCCCAGTTGCCATTTTGTTTTGTGTTGCCTTTTTTCAATTTTACACCTATTATCGCTTTGCAGCATTTTTTTGTCTCAACAGTTATTGCCACTGTTCAGCTCAGGATGTTTCCTCACAGGGTCAGGCGAGGTGAGCTCAGTGGAAGGTGGGGGCACTGTTAGGAGGAAGCGTTGGGGTGTCATCTCTAAATGCATCAGACTGAAGGTCTGCAGAAAAAAAAACAAAAAAAACAAAGATACCAAGGTTTAGATTGAGATTCAAAGCATTGCAAAGCTCTACACTGTAACATTCGGAAAGTTTGCATACCCTTCGAGTGTTAAAACAACACTTAAAGAGTTATAATTAACAAATACACTCAGACTCGGTGTTGAATGTAACTTTGTAAGTTTTGTTTTAACACTGCAAAATTTACTGTGTTGGTTTTCCCCGTGCCATGGCTTCCTGGCTTTGCAGCAATCCCTCCGCCCCAACGAGGATGTGCCAGTTATTTGCAATAGGTTGTTAAATTTGTAGCAATCTTTCCTACTGAGCATGCAGTATTCTGAGACATCAAATTTAAAACTAGTTGTTTTTTTTATTACGGAAAGCAGGAAGTTAGAAAATAGCTTTTAATTTTGCTTTGTGAAAAGTGCCATCAATGTTAGAAATTTGTTGCTTTGATGCTGTTTCCTTTTTTATTTTCAAAACCTATTTATTAAACTAAATATCTAAATAAGTTTGTGTGATATTTTGATTTCAATATTTAGGTCTGTCTGACCTTGTTACTTCCGCAGGCCCTTTGGTTGTTGTTGGCAACAATGGTTCCTCATGCAGACTGATTACCAAATGGCTGCTGGCGGTAGCGTAAACTTTAAATTTGTGGAGTATTTTATGTTAATGTCCAACGTATACTTTCAGTCATTTAATAAAAAAGGAAATATCTATGTTTTATTTATTTTTCCCTGTAGTGGGAGGGCCAACAGAAAAACCACAGAAGAAATAGTGCTTACATGTTTGATGCAGACAAATTTCGACTTTGTTTGGAAATGAGGTTGTGTGCAAATGTCCTGTTCTATTTATGGTTTATTACAAAACATTACGTAATTTTTTTCTTAAATGTGCAAGGGGACACACAGCTTTTTAAAAACATCGACAGACAGAAGTTGCAGTGTGATGAGAAATCTCTCTATCAACAGTGAACCACTTTTATCAGGCCATTTAGCATTGTTACATCCTGTTTAACACAGACATTTAATGTGAGCATGTTCCTTTGAAATCTTCAAATGTTTGCTTTATTTTCATTTTATCTTATGCTAGTTATTCCTAAAGCTATTAATTTCTGGCCAATATTTATTGGTGTCTGGTGAGTAAGACCCTAAAATGTCTGATTGCTCAGAGTTTTAAGAAACTGAAATATTTATATGCAACCCCCCCCCCAATATTGGAAAAAGTTCGGCACCTGAAGGCACTATAGGTATGATTTATTTTTCTCTCCTTTTGTAATTTGGTTTTACTAATATTTTATCTTACTATTTATGCAATCCGTTTTAATGTGCTCGTCTGCATTTTAAAAAAAAGTTTACATCATATTGTTTATAGTATGAAGCACTTTGGTCAACTCTGGTTGGATGAAATATGCTATATAAAGATTGATTGGTTAATTGATTGATTGATTGATTGATTGATTAGAACTCGTTTTACAAACAGAAAACAGAAAGATATTAGATAATACCTTTGCAATTTTGCAAAATCACTTTTTGTTTTTAAACAAGATGAATAACGTTTTGAGCAAACTTGAGCTTACAATGAACATTTTATTTTATTGTGTGTTATTTTGAAAAACATTAAACGGATACATAGATGTAATTTTATTATATTTCATAATTGTTGTAAGAAATATTATTCAGCTAATGCTTTAAGTATCTGACAAAAGAAAATACAATTTAACTTGGCTTATTATTATTATAGAAATTGGATCTGCTAGACAGTGTTTGTTGTTCAGTCACAATAACTTATTTCTACATTAAGTTAATCAAATTAAATGCTATTTTCTGTAAAGTCCTATTTTTCAACCAAAACAGGTCTAATTTTTCATTGTGAAGCAGAACCTAATTCAGGGGCAGTTATAGTAGATAATGTCTGATCACATTTTTGTAACTCTAAAAGTAGGTCCAAAACTGAGGTAATGTTCCCCAACTCACCAAGGAGTGTCAGGCCCGGCTGCTGCTGCAGTATAATTGATGTCTCCTCTTCCTCCTCTTCTACTCCCCAGTCAGCAATGTTGGCTGGGGGGATGCATTGCTCCAGGAACAGGTCCTCCTCATCGTCTTCCGTCTCTATGTACTCTGGAGGCCAGCGTAGCTCACCGCTTTCCACCTCGCTCACTTCTGTGGGCTCCACAACGATGGAGGGGAGACGCTCCTTGTCCCGATCCGGACTGTTCAGAGAAGCCTCTGGGCCCAGGACAATCTCGACCGGGTCAGGGAAAATCTGGAGCAATCGTGGGATAAGAATTGAGAAAATAAGTAATCTTGCACTTAAACTTCTCCACTAGAATAAGTCAGGTCCCAGTTTTAGTACTGACTTTAGAAACCTCTCAAGGAGTTTTCTTAAGTTGGACATGCATGTCACATCTCTGGTTCACTTTTGCTTATATCATCTTAGAAATAATCGAAGTCATGCTGTGTCACGCTCTGAGCTACGAATTGCTCTCAGTGCTTTCATTTCATCCTGTCTGGGCAGCTGCAATTCATTAATCACGCATCTCAAAAAAACATTCATTCATATCTTGTACCTAGGTTTTTCAGAATCTTGAGGCTTAAGACTAAAATCCTCTAAACACACCTCTCTCTGCTGCTAGCTCCCTATAGATTTTAACTCTGAGATCTTTGCATGGAAACACACCAGTCTGTATTAAAGGTAACTGACATTCTTTGCAGATCCAACAGTTGCTGTGTTCAGGGCCTTAGCATCATACCAAGCTAAACACTAAAGAAGACTTTTGTGACTGTTACCCACCAACTCTGGGACTCTCTTACCCTTGACCTTGAGCTCTTTGGAATCAGTGATTGGTAAAAAAAATAAAAAAGCTCAACACTCATCTTTTTAAACTTTCTTTTTAATAAAATTGTCCTTTTCTTTTTACTTATTTTACTGTAACAGATTTTTATTACAAAATATGCTTCAAAAATTCGCCAAACGCATGCTCTTTAAAGAAATGCTTATTACTTAAATGTGTGTCTCTTTTCAGAAATTTGTGTCAGACTGATTATATTCTAGAATTATTTAATTTTGATTTTAATTTGAATTGAATAGATTTCTCTCCATCACCCACACTCACACCTACGAAGCATCTGAACCTCTAAGTCATGTTGCCTGACATGTGACCACAAGTTTGGCCCACCTGGAATGGAAGTCTTTGGTCCTTCTTCTGCATATTTTCACAGTTTGGATCTTGACCACTCATCTCCTCCATACCCCTGCAGACATGAAAAAATTAAAGTAAGGATGAGTAGGTAAATTTGAAGCATGTGACAAATATTTAAAATTTCTCTGCAAAGTGTGGCAAAGGCAATTACCTGAAAGGTTATTATGATGGTTTCTAAAATGTTGTTTCATTTTATTGTAAATACAAAATGTACAATTATAGCCTCATTCATGTCAGTGTTACTTTCACATCATGTTTTTATGTGATTTGTCTGCACATTTGTCCACAATAGTTTCCAGTTTCCTCAGATGTATTTTTAAGGTTGTGACTAACAGAAATAATGCTGAATTTTCAGGATTAATTCTGGTGAAGTGTTTTTTGACATTTTGCTCCACCTCATGAAATCATCTGATGCCCAGTGTGACCTCACCGCTGCCACCACATGCCCCGCCTTAAAGCTGAATCACAGCAGAGTCACAGTGTCCCAGCCTTTTGATTGGTTCATAGATTTTCTGTCTTACATAACTTCGCCCAGTGCTGGTAAAGATGCATGCAAACATGACTCCCCCCCAAACACACACAATGTGAAAGACATTCATTCTGCAGATTAATGCAGAGTTCAAACTGGGTTGCAAACAAAAATGGATTGTAGTCTGTAGTTTTCCTTCTATATTTGATTTAATGGCTTAGAATCAGTCTGAATGAATGTCCTGTTTTAAATGTTGGGTTGGGCTTTTTATCAGTAATATGAATGGGTTTGTCTTGCCTGCAGAATGGCTGATGGAAATTAGGTTGGAGTGACGTGCTGTCTCTCAATCATCTATTTGTTCCTCTCTCCTGCTCTGCTTTTTTGTCCCCGCTTCTCATTTGGTATGTCCCCTATAAGAACCAATCAGGGTGTAATGCCAGGGGCAGTGACCCAATCTCCTAAGTCTTGCTCTTTAATCACATTTGCCCTCTGTTGGCAAACTACAGCAGCATTAAAGTCCCGTCAGTTAATAAAGCTACAGCAATATTCTGTGAATTCTTTCCTAAAAATACTGTAAGATTGTTGTTTGACATGGTGTCAAAAAGGGAAGGTTTCTGTGTACTTACAGTATATGTGGTGTTTATAAGTACATGACTTTGACCCATAAAAGCAGGTTTTGAGGATTTGTTGACCAGGTGTTTTACCACCTCTGAAGGTTGAAGTTCAGACATGCAAATGTTTGCTTAGGTTTGACACTGACCTTTTTTTTTTAATACTTTACAGGAACTGCCAATGATAGAAAGAAAAACCCTGTTCGCATCATTTCCACATAAAGCTCTCTTCTCCTACTGTGGCCATATTTAAATAGCTCATATGTACAGTCCCTTGCAAAAGTACTTTTATACAAAATTCTGCCATGTTATAAATACAAATCACAAAGTGTTATTTTGTAAATGAAAGCCTCTAAATAGCAGCTCTGGCTGTAAGCCTAAGATTGTTGTGCTGCTGTAAGGTGAACCTCTGCCTCAGTCTCAAGTCTTTCTGGCCTCTAAGAGGTTTTCATCCAGAACTGCCTACTATCTAGCTTTCCATCAGCTTTGACAAGCTTCCCGGTGTCTTTCAAGTCAAAGCATTCCCACAGCATAATGCTGCCACCACCTTATGTCAGAGTGGGGACAGCATGTTCAGAGTAATGTGCATAACTGGTTAAATGTTTTGCCTCTCTTTCACAAAGGCCAGATCTGTGGAATGCACGACTGACAGTTATCCTGTCAACACATTTTGCCAGCTGTTACAACCCCGGGGGGCGGGGGGGTGTAACATACCAACAACCAGAGAATGAAGACAACAAATTGTAAAGTGATTGAAATTATGTTTTATTGACTGGTGTGGAAAAAAGGATATCAGCTGCTTTACCTGTGGGGGAGGAAGGGACAGATGGTTGTGCCAAACAAATGAAATAAACATAACAAAACCAACCCTAACTATTCACCAACTATAAATGATCAAATCAAATAACATAAAGCCTAACTAACTGATCTACAAAAGGGTTACCAAAACAGATACAGTGGGTGGCACAAACCGCTACACCTAGTGAGATAACAAAGTAATCCTAAGGGCAAGAATGTATAGGGTACCCCAGATTAACTAGTCCACATACCTCCCTCCACATACCTCCCACCACATACCTGAAACAGCATCCAGTTCCACAGTCAAAAGCATGGCAGAGACATCCTTCAGTGAGGAGAGCACCCTTAGGAGTTCAGTGAGCTGCTGTTATAAGGAGGGCTCCCAGGTGCAAACCATCCAGGAAGTATGAAACAGCCAATGTAAATTGAGAGCTGAGCCAATCACTAAATCAGCTCTGACAAGGGACTCCTGAGGACTGAGGAGAAGTGCAGCATGTCTGCATGTAACACCACCTGATGTGAGAGGATGGTGGATTTAACTTTATTCGGTGCAGAGTCCAAAGCATGGGATAATGTTTTATGACCTAACCCTGCTTTACACTTCTCCACAGCTTTCTCCCTGACCCATCTCTGGGTACCTTGGTCTTCATGATCCTGTTTCCTAATCCTAATGTTCTTTAGCAAACCTCTGAGGCCGTCACAGAACAGCTGTATTTACACTGAGCATAAATTAACCACAGGTAAGGTCTATTTACTAATTAGCTGACTTCCAAAGGCAGTTGATTACACTTGATTTTATTAAGGGGTAATTTGCGTAATATAAATTCATATATCATTTTTCTTTCATCTATGCATTACTTTAAAATCACAATAGAATCTTTACAACCTTTTGATAATGTTGAAAACATAAAGAAGCTGTGTTGTTCCTAGTAAGAGAATGTCAGTATATATCCATGTCTTAGAGCACTTACTCAAATCCACCTGGCCTGGAAAAAATAGCTGAACAAATTTTAGCTGTTCTACTTTTGTTGTTTTTTATGTTTTGTTTTTTTGTGACATTTCATGCTTTTTGACTCTTTACAACTATGTTTATTGTTCGCTATAAGTAATACACGAACACTAAGCCAGTTTGCACAATGGGCAAAATGAGGACACACTGTTCTCATTCAAACAGGATCGGCTTTGGGAGGATGCTATCATGTTTGACCCACTTGTGAATGTGTGCAGCTTTGCAATTCAATTTCTGATACTGTGCTGTTGACAAGTGTTCCATGCTAAGCTGTTTGTGTGCCACCTGGGATGGAAACTTTCAGCAGCTATTATGATGAAAGAGCTTAACCTCTGTGTAATCCCTCGCATGCATCATTGTTTTATCGTTGATTCTGCTCAGTCAACAGTCACTCTCATTTCTTTTTTTGTTTCCTTGATGGATTGCACTAAATTTGACTGAATCCATCCACCAAACACGGTTCTATCATTTACGGGAAGCAATGAGAGAAATACTAAACGGTAGATTTCTGTTTTGAGGACCGAGAACAGTCAGTGTATAACATGACTGGATGTCAAATGTGCACAACAGTTCAGGTCATAAAGGTCAGACGTCAGCAAGAGGATAGTGTGAAAGATAAGGAAAAGTCACAACCCTTCTGGTTTTACATTTAAGATAACAAGCATGGTTAATGAATGTATACCTATATATTCCTGTTTCTACACCGTAATAAGATTTTTCTACATGCGATAAATCTTTCTCATGTGTATGCGGTGCTGTGAAAAAAATCCTCCTTAAAGACTTCTTCTTTTGCTTTTCGTAAATTCAAAAAGTAATTTTCAAAAGCTGATTTGTTAACAGAAAAAAACACATCCAAACCAACAGAATCCTACATGGGGATGTAGTTGTCCCTCGTTTTAAAAACCATGAAGTAGCTGTCACAAGCCACTCCCAAGCATAATTATGACCAGATCTTTAGAATGGGGAAAGAAATCACAAAAAGAACCTGTTTAACAACATGAAGTAGGCTAAAATATCTTAAGTAGCAACAGCATTACACCTAAATGTGGAGAAATTTGCAGCTGGGAAATAGTCATAGACATCTACTATCTATCAGTCTAGAATGGATTTCAAACCTATTTCCAACTCTTTGTAGCTCAAGTGAACCACAGTGAGCTATAAATGAAGATAACATGGAACTGGGGTATAACCTTCCCTGGTTGGCTAACCCACGGAAATAACAACAAGAGCACATCAACGACTCATCCCGTAGGTCACAGAAGAACCCCGAACTACAATTAAAGTACTGCTGGCCTTCCTTGTCTCAACCAGAGTTAGTGTTCATAGTTTAAAAATACGAATAAGACTGGACAGAAATGGCATAAACCACTGCTGACCAAAAAGAACGCAAAGGCCTGTCTCATATTTCCCAGAACATATCTGTTCTGTGGACTGATGAGACAAAAGCAGAATTGTGCATCCAGTTACGTCTGGTGTTAAACTAACACAGCATTTTAGAAAATAAAGTCTCTTTTGCTTTTCTACTTCAGGACCTGGACAGCTTGCAATATTTGATAGAACCATGAATCCCAAAAATGTATTGCTAGTCAGTTTAAGGGCGGTTGAACTCCGGCACACTTGAGTTATGCAGCAGGACAAAAATCCAAAGCTCTACAGCAAGTCTGCTTCTCAATAGCTAAAAGAAAATAAGGTTTTTAAGAGGCCTAGTCAAAGTTTGGACTTAACTCATATTTAGATGCTGTTGGATGACCTTGAACAGGCTGTTCAAGCATGAGATTGACCAGTTTCACACTTCTGCTTGACTTGCCACCGATTACTTCCTCCATTGCTCCAATACATCTCAGTGGACAAAACAGACCCCAACCGGATGATGAACTCACGTTTCTTGACGACGCACTCTTGTTTTGCAACAGTGGAAACCAAGCTTTGAGGAACACTGAAGAAACATTGCGACAATCTCTCTGCTTCCTGTGGATTATTGTTCTTTAAGCTTTTATGGAAGATTGCCCACGCTGGCCACTTATACAACCAAAATCTAAGCGTAAGAAGTGGTCTGACAGAGACAGAAGTTAACCTGCCAATAGTCAAAACTTAAGAATCTTCAAAGCATATATATTGACATGTTTATGTTCATATTACATATGTTAAGTAGTTTTCACCTAACATAGGTTCAAAACTTGTGACTGAGAGAAGAGACTAAAACGAAACTCATGGTTCTTCACAGATTGCCATTTTGAACCTAACCACAGGATCAAATAAGAAGTGGTGAAATTATGCTGTGTAATCATGGGCTGTGGTAATGACTTCAGTTTGACTTTTATTTCGAACTAAAAAATCTTGTTTATTCACTTCAGCTAACATTAGCCTTTGACCTGCTAAGTAGATAGCACGAGCTATTGCTAGCTATGTTCAACATTGACCCACTAACCTAAGAATTAAGCGTGAAGTCATTACAGACAGGAAATTGTTAATATTGTGTTATGTATTGAGTTTGAATTTTGTGATCCAAATTAATTTTTTTTTTGTCAATGATCAACTGTGATTATTGCTTTTGTTTTTTAGCAAAGTTAGATATAGTAACTTTAATTCATTGATCGTATAGAAACCTAACCCATCGGCAGAACTTTGCTAAAGGACAGTAGGGCTCTGAGGTTTAGGCGTCCCTATAGTTTTTGCCTTTTGCTTTTTTTCCACATCACCCCAGTTCTAAAGTCCTTACACTATCTCCCTGTAGCTCAGAGAAAAGACTTTAACTTCTGCTGGTTTTTAAGTCACTGAACAGCTTAGCGCCAAAATACATTAAAGATCTGTTGTCATATTAGCCCACTCAGGTCTTCTTGTTCAAGTTTACTTTGCATCCCCAGAGTTAGAACCAAGCATGGAGAAGCAGCATTCAGCCTCTATGCTCCTCTAATCTGGAACAATCTACCAGAATACTGCAAATAGGCTGAAACGCTAAGTTACTTTTAATTAAGGCTAAAAATCAATTTGTTTAAAATTGCCTTTTTTTAAGATTTACTAGAACATCATGATCTTTAGTCTGGATTGTAACTTTTCATTACTTCTCTTTATTTTGTCACTGTAATGTAATGTAATTGTAGGCTACTCACTTTAATTGTCTTGTTGCTGAAATGTGCTACACAAATAAACTTGACTTGATTTTTTCAATGAATGAATGTTTGCAAAAATTGTGTTTACATTTATAAAGAAAATTCTACGCCTTCGTCATTACCGAAATGCCCCTGTGTAAGGCAAAGCAAGGCAAGGCAATTTTATTTGTATAGCACACCTTCAACAACAAGGTAATTCAAGGTGCTTTACATGATTAGGAGATAAAGTACAAATAGCAATAAAGCATAAAACACACACAAAACATATGATACATGAAAACATTACTCAAAGGCAGCTCTAAACAGATGGGTTTTAGCCTTGATTTAAATGAACTCAGTGTTTCAGCAGCTTTGCGATTGTCTGGAAGTTTGTTCCAGATTAGAGGAGCATAGAAACTGAAAGCTGCTTCTCCATATTAATTCTAGGGATGTTGAGTAGACTGGAATTAGAGGACCTGAGTGTTTTGGGGGGTTGGTACACTGACAGTAGATCTTCACCATACTTTGGCGCTAAGCCATTCAATGATTTATGAACTAGTAAAAGTATTTTGAAGTCTATTCTCTGAACTACAGGGAGTGAGTGTAAGGACTTTAGAACTGGGGTGATGTGCTCTACTTTCCTGGTTCCAGTGAGGACATGAGCAGCAGCGTTTTGGATCAGCTGCAGCTGTCTAATTGACTTTTTAGGCAGACCTGTGAGGACGCTGTTGCAGTAATTAATCCGACTAAAGATAAACGCATGCATGAGTTGTTCGAGGACGTGTTGCGACATCTGTCCTTTAATCCTAGAAATGTTCTTCAGGTGATAAAAGACTTGTTATTGCCTTTGTGAGCCTATAGGTTCAGGTCGAAGTCCATTACTAGACCTAAATTTTGGGCCTGATCAAGTAGTTTCTAGCTGTATTAACTGAAGCTTTGTTATGACTCTTGATCGTTACGCTTTAGGTCCAAAAATAATTACTACTTTTTTGTTTTGTTCATGCAAGGTACTTCATGCCATGCTGTCATGAATGTATGCTCTTTGGGAGGTGTGAATGTGGCTCTAGTTTAAACTGCTTTAAGTGGTTGTTATTGTTGGAGAATGTGATAAATGCAGTCTGTTCTTTTGTTTAACTTTGTGTGTCAAGACTAAGGGAAGTAACTTTTAGTGTGGGGGTAAGAACTTTCTTAAGGAAATGTGCTTATAAGGAGCTGACTTTGCAAAAATATGCTGTCCAAACAGGATGCACCTACAAACCGTTAGAAACAGTTCTGCTGTGTGTTGTATTGTGATAAGATAAGATAATGGGGGTGTGGTGAAACGGTTCATATGTGTGAATAAATAGAAGCTGTGATTCTCAACATCTTTGAGACTCTGCTGGAATGGAACTCAGACTGGTGTGTCATTTCTGTTACTGCACGGTCTCCCTCAATTGAGCAAACACATTTCACCTCTCCTCTGTGCGTGCTTTCCTTTCTAGGTTACCTATGATTTAAATAACCTAACAGTTATGTTTAAAAAAAACAATATAGAAATTCAGTTAATTTACCATTTATCAATGTGAGGTGTTTTCATTTGCTGAACTTTCATATCTACAACCAGCTTAGTTCATAAGGATCATTTTTAGAAAGCGCAAATACATCAATTCTTTCATTCAAAGTTACAGTTGTTCATTAACTCTGACCACTTTGTAATGTTTTTCTGTTTTTTGTAAGGGGGTTTTTGTAGAGCACCCTCTGTGTTTCTTATGTTGACTTTGCACCTAGGACACGTGGTGGCTTTTTTTTCTCTAATACACTGGAAAGGGAGATGAGAAAAAAATGTCCGTGTATTATTTATATTGAACCTAAATTTGCGTCACAGATAAGAATAACACCATCTTTTAATTGCCAAATACCTCATCATTTTTGAAAAAGACTTTATCTTGGGTGTTTTATTTAGCAGCGGATGCTCGATCTACCTAACCTGCATGCTCCCAAACTCCCTATTTCACAACCCATTCACCTTTAAATGAAACATGCATGCTCCCCAATTTTTTATTTAAAAAATGAAAAAAGTCACTATTTTTAAATGTTAGAAGAGGAACTTTGGGGGTGGGGGATACTTGCATCTTGTGGGCAATGTCAGGAAAACAAGGGGTTTTGTACATTTTAGGTCAAATATTTTACATTTCTTGACGTACAGATAAAAAAGAAAATACTAGTTATTTGTTTTGTAAAGCATCAATTAAAAAAATCTCTATATATTTATGGCAAAGTTCAATCATCAATGGAAAATCCCTGCACTCCCCTCCCCTCCAAAACATACTGTGAATTTCAAATTAAAAATGTAAACTCATATACTTTTTAATCCCTCGCCATCGATGGAACCTCCCATTATAGCTAAAGCCTATAGTTTTTTTTTTCTTCATGATCATATTGTATAGACTCTTCCTTTAATTTGAGAGGTGTGACAATAACATAACAGCTGATTTCGCATCATTTTACCTTCCCCAAGGAGGTTATGTTTTCCCTAGGATTTGTTTATTTGTCTGTTTGTTTGTCTGTCTGTCTGTCTGTTAGGAACACAACTCAAAAAGTTAAAGGTGGATTTTGATGAATTTTTCAGATGTCGTCTGTAATGGCACCAGGAACAAGTGATTAGAATGATCTCCGTTTGGAGGGGAGAGGGGGACTGAACTGATCTGCGCTCTCCGAGTGCTTTTCTAGTCACTAATTTGGATTTAATTGGTGTCTAAAGCACAGTAGTCGCTTCCTACCCTTCTTTAGCAGTCAGGTGCATGTCTTTCCCATCTTGGAACAGTTCCACAGCCGTGAAGCTCGGCTCCTCCACGGTGAGCAAAGGTGACACCAGAGGGGGTGCATGAGGAGGTGAGCAGCTCCCACAGCATTCCCCCTCTGCTGAGCCTGTGTCCTCCAGGGCGAAGCCTGGGAGAAATTGGGCTTCCAAAGCTTTAGAAATACCACAAGCTTGATAGAAAATCAGGGTGGGGGGGAGTGTTTAGTCTTCCTTGGTCCAGTCAAGGCAGCTCGTTGCTTCTCTGGTCCAGGTCAATATGTCCTCCCATCTGCCCACATGTGCTCCCCTCTCTCCCGTATCCAACTTTCCTTGGTTTCGTCTCTCTTTCTCGCTCTGTCTCTGGATGTTTCCCTTTTTCGTCCCCACCAACTGCAAGGCTTTGGAGCAAAGAAGGATTAGCGTCTCTTTCGATTACAGAGGCTGATGGGTGACGTCAGTCTGGCCTGACCATCCCCTCCTATGAGTTGGCGCACTGGGTCACTAGTACATCTGCAAAGTGAGGCCACAGATAGACAAACAGGAACAACAACCAGATGGACACTTGGTTTAGTTTTGCACGATTTATTCTGAGTTTATGGGTCTTTCTTATCCATTTGTCTATCATCATCATTACATCTCTCTCTCTCCCTCTCTCCTCTCTCCTCTCTCTCTCTCTCTCTCACTGTGTTGTCAACTGTGCATCTCTCCATCTGTGGATTTAGATTTGGACGATTCATGGAATTAGCTCAGGGGATCAAGGGCTCAGGCATGGGGAGGGGATATGTGTGTGTATATATATATAACAGGCAGCAACTGTTGCTAAACGGACAGAGCACTACAAACTGCAATGCGAAATCCAATTTGGAGGCAAAAAACATTTCAAAAAGTGTTCTTTCTCTCAACTTTAATGACTTTTTAATTCGTAAAAGCAGGTAATGTGTCTGCAGATAATATATTGCATCCACAGTTATCAGTAAGCATTCAAGATGCCTTAAAAGGATTATGCTGAATCTATGAGCCCAATAGAAAATCAAAGAGCTCATGGCTAAATTTGACTTTATTTTATATTTGTTTAATTTACTGTTTTGTTTCGCAACTACAGTCATGTTCAATAAACTAGAATATTGGCTCATATGTCAAATTGATGAAAATAACAACCCTTAAGCAGGTATTTAACATACTTTTTTTTATCAAGCCCACATTTCTTTCTAAGAAATGTTTGATTTTTAATTACATTTTTGAATATTTTATCAGACTAATTAAAAAACAAAAGAAAAGACTTGATAACATTAGTCATTGTGTAATAAATCTATATGTGTTTCACTTAGCAAATTGAGGTACTGAAATAAATAAACTTATTTTCGTAACATTGCAATTTATTGAATATGACTGCAAATAAGCAGCAGGCTACTCTGTGCCACAACTGTTAGTACTGCTGCCTTGCAACAACGAGGTCCTGGGTTAAAATAACCTGCTGGCCTTCCTGCATGGAGGTTGCATAATCCCCCCCCTGCACGTTATCCGAAACCACTTCCTAAAAGCAAGCCTTCTTACAAACATATTTTGGACCAGGGGTGCCCAAAGTCAGTCCTCAAGGGTCGATGTCCTGCATGTTTTGGTTTTTTCCCTGATCCAACACAGCTGAATCAAAAGATGGCTTGTTAGCAGGCCTCTGGGAGAACTTTGCCAGACTGAGGAGGATGTTGTTGGACCATTTGAATCAGCTGTGTTGGAGCAGAGACACATCTAATAACTGGCAGAACATCGACCCTTGAGGCCTGGAGTCTGACATCCCTGTTTTGGACAGTCCACTAAGAGAGATAAGCAAACAAAAGTGTAATATACAGGGGTGAAAGTAAGCTACGCAGTACCAGGAAGATGGGAGAGCGGCTGCCTGTCTTAAAGTCCTCATTCAGAACCAGTCCATTTAAAAATTCCTTTTAACTCATACCGAATTGTTTCTGAATTGTTATTTAGTTTTTTTTACCATACAGAACAGCTCAGAAAATAAACTTCTTATGAGCTAATGCCGGTCTTGTGCGAAAATCTGTTCCCGTGAAATATTCTGTTCCCTTGTGTCGGGAGCGCGCAGTGCATCCAGAAGGGGCGGGACCGACATTCTTCACAGCACTTCTGATTTGTTGCTGAAAATGACGACAGGTAGCCATGTCGAACTTGTTACTTTAAGCTTTCAGTAAATAAATTAATAAAAATAAACAGTCTAGTTATTTTGTTTTTACCCGGTTTCGTGTTGTTTCTTTTAATCAGCGAGAATGTATGAGTCATGTCGACTAAAACCTGACGTATGTGAGCCACCAATACTATTTTCTTTCACATCGTGTTCATTTTTATATTTTAATCCCTGATGTTAAATGATGGAAGCTCGCCCTGCTGGACACGAAAACATATACTTCCTGAAAAGATGAATGTAGGATTATTATTCAAGTAAATCCCGTTCTGGGAATCCTTTTAGGACCAATCATGAGGAAAAATAAAATTTCTGCCTGACTTTCACACTGTTTGTTATATCCCATGGGACAGATATTAACCATTAATCGTGTGTTTTAGGTCTTTCATTCCTCACATCATACACAACTCTTGTAAGTTTAGAGACAGATTTTTTTGCCAATGTTGGGAAGGGTGAGGGGTTGCAAATATTTCAGCTCCCTGAAATTTATTGTTCCCCCCCTCATAACACAGGAACAAAATAACTTATAAATCTGTCTTTTGCCATGTTTTTTCCTCTCTCCATGGACAGTTAGTCCTGTGAATGGGGAGAGATTTGGTCTTAATTTGCCAAAGTTACAGGGGGGAACAGAATATTTCAACTGCCTGAAATATATTGTTCCCCCCTCATAACACAGGAACGAAATAACTTATAAATCTGTCTTTTGCCATTTTTTTTTGTATATATATTTTAAAAGAGCAAATATGTCCTCATATGTTTACCTAAATAATACATCTGCTAAAGGAGATTATTTTAGACAAAACACAACAGGCATTCACAATCAAAAACTAGAAATAGCTTTTATCAGTTCATGAATGTGTCAAATTTTACATTAGAACTGGATTTACTTGAATAATAATCCTACATTCATCTTTTCAGGAAGTATATGTTTTTGTGTCCAGCAGGGCGAGCTTCCATCGTTTAACATCAGGGATTAAAATATAAAAATGAACACGATGTGAAAGAAAATAGTATTGGTGGCTCACATACGTCAGGTTTTAGTCGACATGACTCATACATTCTCGCTGATTAAAAGAAACAACACGAAACCGGGTAAAAACAAAAAAAAACAAGACTGTTCATTTTTATTAATTTATTTACTGAAAGCTTAAAGTAACAAGTTCGACATGGCTACCTGTCGTCATTTTAGCAACAAATCAGAAGTGCTGTAAAGAATGTCGGTCCCGCCCCTTCTGGATGCAGTGCGCGCTCCCGACACAAGGGAACAGAATATTTCAGGTGAACAGATTCCGTGAGATTTGGTGAAGCTGTCCCCCCACCCACTTGAAAAGTAAAATCTAATAGGCGGAGCGGTTAGTGCTTCGTTTGTGCTGATTTGTGCAGGTAAAATTATCGTTTGTGCTGCTTTGGTTTTTGAGATATTAAACTTTATTTTATAGGTCATTCAAAGGTCACCGTCCCCCCAGACAGCTCCAAAACAGACCAAAATAGTCTACTTTTTTAGTGCTTCGTTTGTGCTGATTTGTGCAGGTAAAATTAACGTTTGTGCTGCTACCGTTTGAGATATACACTTGAAAATGTTTTTCAAATGGTCGTGTGCCTTTTGTGTATAAAAGTGTTCAATAACTTGATTTCCTTCTGGGATCAATAAAGTATTTTTGAATTTGTTGAATTAAATTGAATAAAGTTCTGCAAGAAAACCTTGTCTCCTTATGTTTTTATGATCTAAATTTGTTGCACATGTACATTAATAAATTTTACTTGTTCAATTATGTTCCTTTTATAAATTCAAGATTCTAGTTCATAAAAAGAAAAAACATGCACATGTCGAGGAGGCGAACCCTTGACAGAGGTTATAGGCTTTGCACCTGTCTTAACCACTGTCCCACACATCTCCCTGCTGAACACGAGACATGCTAGACATATGTTAAAGTGGATCTTTCCTATTCAAACATAATCTTTATTGAAATAAACCGAACAATCTGCATTGCCATCATTTTTACAACAAACGAACAAGCTAGCAGTCTTTGCATCAAATAAAAGTTTGGCAGGAAAGGTATTTCAAGTAGTTTTTGTTTTTTTACAACCCTTTGTATTTTTTGAACAAGGTAAGAGTATATTTCAATTAAACTTTAGATACTGAGTTAATACATGGTATAGTATACATGATTTTAGATATTGAGCAAACACACAGTGTAGTACACATCGTAAAATTCACTGAATCAAGCCAGAAAGAGTGATTTTTTTATTTATTAACATTTTTAAAAACGGTTACTTTTATTTGCAGATTCAAAGAAAAACATTTAATAAAGCACTAAAAAATAACCAGTACACTGGACCAAAGCACTGTACAGTACATGTTAATGTATAAAACAACATTCAGACAGAATAATACCAACAATGCAATTTAAGTAGCCCTATGTGCTACTGCACTAAAAATTCCTATGTGTAGGTTGGAGAATTAAGTTTTTATCTCCATGCTGATTATATACCATAGGTCAGAAGTCATCATTTGATCCATCCTAATCATAGTTTCTTTTAATTCTGCTTTAGATGCCCCGAAAGCCATCTGTAGACAGAGACTCAATTTTTGCAGTCCTTTGCAATTCAAAAGAGGCCATATTCCAAAATGGCAAAATAGCTACACCAGCTGCCCCGGTATGGATAGAGACGAGTCATCAGCTAGAAAACAATATGTCAGCAAAGGCCCTGTACACTTTTGTGAAGCTGAATAGACATAACATCTGGTTATTGTTGTCTTCCTAATAACACATTTTTTTAGGTTTCATAAGAGCCACAATGGAGGGGCTAAAGAGCCATAGGTTGCTCTACAGCCTAAAATCTAAAAATCTGCATTTAGACCCCTGGCCTAAATGCTGTAGAATATCCCCCTTTCCACATGGAGGTGGCAATCAACAAACATTCTCAAAGTAACACTTAAAATCGAAAAGTAACATATAAGCAAACATACATTTTCTCTAAGACAGCAATAGTAAATGACCTTCATTTCTGTAGCGCTTTATCTAGTCTTTGAGGACCCCAAGGCACTTTACAGTGGGCTATATTCAGTCATTCACCCATTCACGCACACATTCACACACTGATGGCAAACTTTTGGATGATAGCCACAGCTTCCCTGGGGCACACTGACAGAAGCGAGGCTGCTGTACAGTAATAATAATAATAATAAACTTGTATGGTTAAAAGCAAAATCATACAAACTGACTGAAAAAACACTGTAGGTTCACTTCAATCACTTCGCCTGTGATGCCAGTTTTAAGAGGATCAAATGCAAATTTTAGTCTATCTTGTGTTCGTTTCAGCTCTGGTTTAATAACCACCACCTTATGAACCTGTTTATTTTCTGAAACATACAAAACATTCATAAAAACTAATACCACAGCAAGCACAAGAAAAGTGGATGTTTACATAACAGAGTTCTACAGCTGTGTTTAAAACCACAGAACCACAAACAGCAGTGTTATTATGGTGTAGGCTGTAAATAACTTTTTGAATATCTCAAAAACCGTAGCAGCACAAACGTTAATTTTACCTGCACAAATCAGCACAAACGAAGCACTAAAAAAGTAGACTATTTTGGTCTGTTTTGGAGCTGTCTGGGGGGACGGTGACCTTTGAATGACCTATAAAATAAAGTTTAATATCTCAAAAACCAAAGCAGCACAAACGATAATTTTACCTGCACAAATCAGCACAAACGAAGCACTAACCGCTCCGCCTATTAGATTTTACTTTTCAAGTGGGTGGGGGGACAGCTTCACGAAATCGTCGTGCGACGGTAGTTATCCCCAAATTGTAACCCCCTGCGTCGGGAGCGCGCACGTAGAAGGAAGCGCTGTTCCACGTGACTCCCCCACAATCACAACCAACAACACGTTGAACTAGCGATGTTTTATCTTTGAATAAGTGAAAACCAAGTGTCTTTACTTCATCGTTCTGTTTGTGGGTTACCACAGAAATAAATAGATAACGTGGTGTCGCACGGTCGGCTTAATAAGGAAACGGTTACGTCTGTGTAAACTCGATTCATATAAAAATTACACTAAATATAAATTGTTCTCGGCAAGTAAATGACTCTCACAATCTCCTATAAAAATACTATTTTCTTTCATTGTTTTACGTCGCCCAAAGTTCTGTCTGCTAGAAACAAAAATCCACCTTCCTGATTTCAACACTGAAAAACGCTGTTTATTTTAGTGTTATAATAAATAACTATAACAAAGTAAAAGAGAATCAGAATCGGGAAGGTTTTATTGCCAAATATGTGAACAGATTCACAACATTAGGAAATTGCTGCGGTTGAAAAGAGAAATGGCTTGTAGAACATTTATATTCTCAAAAATTAATAGAAAACGTTTTAGTGGTGTATTAAAAGCCTTCCAACCTGTTTCTGCTGACTATTTTTTGCATGTTTCTACAGGTATTTTGATATTTCTCTTTGGTGGGTGAAGAGAAATAATTCAGACTGGAAGTCCTCCTTGTCAAAATTACAAGGCACAAATTATATCAGGGATGATAATTATGTCCACCAGAATCTGTATCCCCCAGGTAACTTTTTTATTCCTTGGCCAAACCTCTTCAAATCCACAGAATTAAATCGTCATACTCCAAGATAAATATATACCAAACCTCTTGAAGATGGGATACTCAGTCATTTGGGGGGGGGGGGATTTATATCAGGCAAAATAATTCAGGCCGCCAGAATATGTATCCCCCAGGTAACTTTTTAATACTATGGCCAAACCTTTTCATATACACATAATTAAATGGTCATAATCCAAGGTAAAAATATATTAAACCACTTGAAGATGGGATACTCACAGCCCTTTTTAGGGGGGGATACAAATGATTTCAGGCCAGATAATTCTGTCCGCCAGAATATGTATCCCCCAGGTAACTTTTTTAATCCTTAGTCAAATCCACAGAACTAAAGGGTCATTATCCAATGTAAACATCTATCAAACCATCATTTTATCATTTTACAATATCGTCAATTGTTTTTAATACTTGTCAACTAACCCCTAACCCAAGGCCTACAGTAAAATATTAAAATGTTTTTGTTTGGGTTTTGACTATGTGCTATTTTAAAATGCATTAAGAGAGGGAGAGATTAAGGTTTTGTTAATAGTACCGGCAATAATTTAAAACTACTTTCATCCCTGGTTATACAGGTCCTGCTCAAAAAATTAGCATATTGTGATAAAGTTCATTCTTTTCCATAATATAATGATAAAAATTCAGCTTTCATATATTTTAGATTCCTTGCACACCAACTGAAACCATATTTCATCCGACCAATAAAAAGTGTTTTTAATATAAAAAAAGTCAACCATTAAGTAATTATGTTCAGTTATGCACTCAATACTTGGTCGGGAATCCTTTTGCAGAAATGACTGCTTCAATGCGGCGTGGCATGGAGGCAATCAGCCTGTGGCACTGCTGAGGTGTTATGGAGGCCCAAGATGCTTCAATAGCGGCCTGAAGCTCATCCAGAGTGTTGGGTCTTGCGTCTCTCAACTTCCTCTTCACAATATCCCACAGATTCTCTATGGGGTTCAGGTCAGGAGAGTTGGCAGGCCAATTGAGCACAGTAATACCAAGGTCAGTAAACCATTTACCAGTGGTTTTGGCACTGTGAGCAGGTGCCAGGTGGTGCTGAAAAATGAAATCTTCATCTCCATAAAGCTTTTCAGCAGATGGAAGCATGAAGTGCTCCAAAATCTCCTGATAGCTAGCTGCATTGACCCTGCCCTTGATAAAACACAGTGGACCAACACCAGCAGCTGACATGGCATCCCAGACCATCACTGACTGTGGGTACTTGACACTGGACTTCAGGCATTTTGGCATTTCCTTCTCCCCAGTCTTCCTCCAGACTCTGGCACCTTGATTTCCGAAAGACATGCAAAATTTGCTTTCATCCAAAAAAAGTACTTTGGACCACTGAGCAACAGTCCAGTGCTGCTTCTCTGTAGCCCAGGTCAGGCGCTTCTGCCGCTGTTTCTGGTTCAAAAGTGGCTTGACCTGGGAATGCGGCACCTGTAGCCCATTTCCTGCACACGCCTGTGCACGGTGGCTCTGGATGTTTCTACTCCAGACTCAGTCCACTGCTTCCGCAGGTCCCCCAAGGTCTGGAATCGGTCCTTCTCCACAATCTTCCTCAGGGTCCGGTCACCTCTTCTCATTGTGCAGCGTTTTCTGCCACACTTTTTCCTTCCCACAGACTTCCCACTGAGGTGCCTTGATACAGCACTCTGGGAACAGCCTATTCGTTCAGAAATTTCTTTCTGTTTCTTACCCTCTTGCTTGAGGGTGTCAATGATGGCCTTCTGGGCAGCAGTCAGGTCGGCAGTCTTACCCATGATTGCGGTTTTGAGTTATAAACCAAGCTGGGAGTTTTTAAAAGCCTCAGGAATCTTTTGCAGGTGTTTAGAGTTAAGTAGTTTATTCAGATGATTAGGTTAATAGCTCGTTTAGAGAACCTTTTCATGATATGCTAATTTTTCGAGATAGGAATTTGGGGTTTTCATGAGCTGTGTGGCAATATCATCAGTTTTAAAACAATAAAAGACCTGAAATATTTCAGTTGGTGTGCAATGAATCTAAAATATATGAAAGTTTAATTTTTATCATTACATTATGGAAAAGAATGAACTTTATCACAATATGCTAATTTTTTTAGAAGGACCTGTATATGAATTTATTAGCATAAAAAGGCAGTCAGCTTGTGATGTGCTTGAACATACTGGGGTTAAAGACCTGGATGACTATTTATGTATTAGTAAATAGTTAGTAAATGTTTATGGTACATGTAAAAAAGAAAACATTTACAGTGTGTTTTTTTTAATTCAATTTTCTCTTCTGTTATTTTTAAAACTATTTGTTTTGTGTGTGTTGTTCTTTTGTAGTTTTCTGTGAAAGCTATGAATACAAATGACAGAAGATATTCATGTAGCTGTTGAATGATTTTTGATAAAACAGAATTTGGATCCTTTATTGATATTTTAACAGAACAATCACAAACACGTCGGTTGAGTCCATAGACTGTATAATAACTGGACGAAGCCTCGGTGACGGCAGAGTTTGCCCAGAGTTATTATATAGTCTATGGTTTGCCCCTTGGTTGAGTCTCAAACTTTCGGTGTGTTGTCCTCCCTCCAGTGGGAGGCGCTGTTTCCGAACGTAACATACCCGTCACCCTGCTTTACATGCTGTTTTTGAACTGTTGCAACAACTCCAACAAGACACGCAGCGCCTCTTACCGTGATTTTCGGATTGTTTCTTTTAGCAAATCCTTTTCAGATGGATTTAGAGGGTGGAACATACGAGCCGGGATTTGTTGGGATACGGTTTTGTCAGGAATGGTGAGTCTCAGACATTAAAGGAAGTGGAATTAACATGCTAGCTACCTGAAGTGTCACCAAGTTGTTTTCTGTGATGTTCGTATTACCTATATAAACACCCCCAGTGACGTTGTTCATTCTTCTCTCAGTAATAACATGTTGTACCCAAAAGAAG